>JABUQX010116979.1:0-17500 GCA_015478945.1 Trachelipus rathkii
AGCTCACAAATCCCATCAACGATTCGATCACGCCGTCTTCACCCACACCTTATCGGACCAAAGCTGAAGCGTCCACCAGAGACAAAGCAGTCACCTCCCAATTATAGTTAGCGTAGAAGCAACGCAAGGCCCCCAATCGGGCCCGATCAAAGTGCCACGAAAACGCCGTATGGGCAGGGATGGGACGCTGTTGGAGAGAAAAGATTAAAATTAAGAGATATAAGGTTGTGGTCATTTACCAAATAGGAGCGAAGGTGGTTGGTGTATTTATTGAGAGAAGGAATAGTGGTGAAACATGAGGTCAGGTGTGTTCAAGAATTGGTTGGACGATCCGGAATGCTTGTCGCTCGCGCGCTCTTTAATAGTTCTCAGATCGTTGAGTATGCTAAATGAATTCGGCCTCCTCCCCACCTAAATCAGTATGAGACGGACCCCAACCATTCAGTGTTGTGTACATTTGAAATCCCCTAAATAGAGGACCTCAGTATTGGATGAGAAGATATAACAGTCTCGTGAGAAGTAGTAGGTTATTCAAAAAAAGGCGTGAAAATTTGTTTTTCTGTTAGGAGAACAGTAAGCAGAAGCACAAGATTATTGTAGTGAAGAAGGAAGAAAGTTTTAAGCCACAGAACATCGAAGTTAGCGAGGATTCCGAGATTCTCGAGGAGCGTGTTAGCAGGAGTGTTTATGGTTAACATAGGCCACATACTCCACCCTTTAGACGGAAATTATGAAAAATAAGTTGTAGTTTTGGACATATTAAGACGAGCCTTAGAAGGATGAATTCCTAGCACATGATATACTTATAATATATATATATATATACTATTATACTATTGTAAAATCTAATATAATTAATATATAAGCTAATAGATCAAACAACCTATAATAGTTATATTAGGTATAGGCAGTAGCTAATTATATATATATGTGACGTCAGATATAATACTTGTTAGTTATATATATATTATATATTTGTAGTGGGAAGATAACTAGATAAATATACGAATATATTATTAGTAACTATTTATATTTTATATATTGAATAATTAAAATAAAAAAAAATTAATATGGTAGATGATAATAATATAATAGATAAATATTTCACATTATTATTATTAGTGTAAAATTAAATATATTTAATCTTTTCGAACTCAATGACTTAGTATGGTGTAGTAGTTATATGGAAACATAAAATACTATAGTATACTTTATAGTTTTATTTGCGGAAGTATAATATAACATATTGAACTTTTTTTTTACAAATATAAGAATAATACAGATATTTTATACTTATAATATTAAAATAATATATATTTATATCATTATTTAAATTTTTATATAAAAAAGTATTATATAATAATATAATAAAAGAATATATGAAATAAACTTTAAAAAAAAAATAACTTATCATTCGTATAATATATCATGTAAGATTTTCCCGATAAAATAATGAAAAATCAAACCACCTAGACGTAATTGCTTTTAAAATCGTTAAGAGACCTTTTATTTTCTCTCACTATTATATAATATATAGCCTTCTCCTATATATTATACCTATATAATGTAATCTAATACAAAACATAACGTTATGGCTATGTAGAGCCTATAGAGTAGTACGTACCTATTTCTTAAGAGAGTAATTATAATTAAAAAACTATATATATATTTGATTCTTATATATAATATAAACTATAATATATATGTATTCTAGGTTATATAATCAATATAGCTTGCTTTCAAAATAAATAATAAACTTATGATTAGTGTCGCATATTTATATATTAGATTAGAGGAGATATTAATAATAGGCACGTCCATTATAGTTTATGTTTTAATGTTTGAATGACGATAGTATGATAAACTGATATATTTATATTATCAATATTATATAAAATGTCTATAATATATATATAGAAATAATATAAATAAATTCCTAATTATATGAATAAAGGCAGATTATATACTTATATATATAAATATATATTCTATAAATTATGTAAGTTTAATTATTGTATACGTTTTATTTTAAGTTATATTTTGTTTGTAATAAAGGAATCTTATTTCAAAACGAGCCACGCCTTATGGTTCCTCCAGTGGACCGGGTTCGTTCCACATAGAAACAAATCCAGGAGGTAGGAGGACGCCACTCTATGAAACCTCCATGAAGCCTGAGATACCACCCAAGGATAATACTCTGCCAGTTTTCAGCAGCGAACCCATATCCCAATGAACCTCAAGAAACTGCCAGAATAAAAAAGTAGAAGCCGCAAAAGGACACATGTCATACAGAGTCACAGCTTAAGATAGAACTTATGGGGTATAAACTCTAGGCACAACCAAGAACACACTAAATGGATCAAAGATCTCTAAATACACGAGAATACGCTAAAACTTGAATTTACCATGAACCACGGAAACTCCAGGAAGCATACGGACTTAAGGGACACAATGGAACCCTGGAACCTAATAAACCCAAAAACCCTTTGAGAACTCCATGGATCAGAGGCTACAAACGACCCATAGTACAAAAATTTTACATAAGAAAACACAGGAACACACAAATATCATAATAGATACCATTGAAAGACAATATGATTCCATCGGTGACCCGATGCACAACAGAAAGTATCATGTTTAACGATACCTCAGTGTGTGTCCCCTAGGAAAAGAGTATCCCAAAAGAAACACACAACATCGAGAACAAACCAGGATGAAACTCACACGCATACTTCCTTATCTGACTTTAGTTCGGATCCAACATATATATTTATTCATCACTCGAAATAACTGATTTTATTCTCTAACGCACACATATAATATCTTGTCACTTTCTAGATGGCTTGTATCTTTATCAATAAATTTTTATTACTCATTAATTATTATTCTCTATTTTATATTATTTCAACATATTAATTGCTATTTATTATTCATTATTAATTATTCTTTTTATATAATGGGCTTGATTGCATTATTGAAGCACGCCTTTACTCTTATATATGAATAGTTAAGTATAATTTATTATTATTATTAATTATTATATACAATTAATTCTTATTATTATTATTATTATTATTATTATTATTATTTATTTTATTATTATCAATTATTATATATTGATTATTATTATAATTTACTTTTTCAATTATTATATCATTAGTTATGTTTATCTCGATCGTCTTGTAATGCACTTTAAATTCCACTATTTAAGGCTATAGTAATTATTACAAAAAGCCAATAATAAAAATTTAACACTCGCCAACACTACGTGCATATTTTTACTGCGAAAGTGTTTCTGGACGCTCCCGAAAGAAACAGAAGCTATCCTTTAGCTCCATCTCTCAACCTTTGCCAGTTAAAGGAAACTCACAATCCACGTCGTCAAAGAAGGGCACCCACTAAGTCCGGAATGATATATATTAGCAAGTAGGGAGTCATTATCAGCTATGAAAATTCCTGTAGAAAGAAAATCTAGGTATATGATAAAGTAACTCATTTGCTTTATTATCACTAAAATATCTTTCTCGAGCAGCTTTATTTATATCTTCGTGGATTTTTAATCTTTTATTTTCATTCTTACTCTGCACAATTTAGTGAAGTTCTGAGTTATTAATTATTAAGTGAGCGTCTAATTTTAGTTTTTTGTGGTGTGAGATTACTTACTTTTACTTGATGATATCTGAATTTATATAATCAATTATTATTTTTAAATTTAATATTATTTATTAAATTATCTTAAAAATTTATATTAAAATAATGAAATCATAAACTCTCTAAATGCCAATAACTTATTACACTTACTTATTATTCATATATTATGTTAAGAGTTAACTTACAGGTATTAATTATTCCGAAGTCTAGCACTCTTATTCTATCAATATTTAAGTAGAATTATATTAGGGTAAGATCACAGTATGCGCTGTGCGCGCTGGTACCAAACCGCCACCCCGATATTTCTATATAAAACATCCAGGAATAAAGGCTTCTAAAATATAAATAAAACTGGGACACTTAGATGAAATGTATCGTTCCGGTCTGCGTTGTCTCGTGGAAAAAGTTACCAGCCCTTCTCAGAAACGCGCTCTTGTAATTTTCTCCTAGTATTAAATTTTGTTCGTTAAATAATTTGTATAAAAAACGAAATTTTTACCGATTTGTACAAAAATTGCCTCCTATAGCCAAATGAATGCTTAAAAAATAATAAAATATAAAACGACGATTTAAGTCTTTAGGAAAAAGAGTCACAGCCTCCTCAAAGTTAAAATTTTCCTATCCTCCAATATTTTCTTTATATAAAAAAAAAACTAGTGGGCGCGAGGCATATATAATAGAATATTATTTTAATAAAAGGGAATAAAATATAATGCTGGATTTTTATAATAAAAGTCTGAAATTTCATACTCTATTATAGATTTTGTATTCTCTGTGTATACCCTAACAAAAATATATCATAACCTGAATTAGAGGGCCTGCAATGAGACCATAACCTTGATGGATCAAAAATGAAAAGTCTATGGAGTTTTAACAACTTTGAGAGCTATAACTTTTTTCCTAAAGTGACCGCCTATTTTCGTTTTCACTCTTCTTTCGAGTAAATTTTTTTATTATTTTGAATTTTTATTTTTATAGCAAGTATTAATAATTATATGCTATGATTTTAAGTAAAAATCTTAAGTTAGCGTGAAACCACACCCTCTCACACACTCTTACTTGCGTCTATATTAAATTCATATAATATCATATAATATGATAAAAAGATCGTCTAACTTAGCTAATCTAAATTATTATTATTAATTAATTATTATTATTATTATTAAAATCTACTTAACATTTGATTACACCATTCCTCCATAATTATAATATAAATTAATTATGTACATATAAATTTATTGACCTCTCTCTGAACGATAAATCGTTGCACTTTATTGATTAATTGTGTAATATACATTTTTATTTCTCACCGCGCTCTATCTTACTCACTATCTTTCCTTATTTAGCATTCTCATATCGAGGTCACCGTCGCCCAAAGCTAGTATATCTCATTTCTTATGACAGTAAGAGATGAATATTATACAAAAACATACTATTACCACTAGCCTTACAGATACTATATATATATATAGCTTACCAAAAAAAACTTAGAATACTTACTCATATTTACTTCGGAATTTCAGCTACTATATTTTGGTTATATATATATAATAATAATATAGTTATCTATAGTATATATAATTATACATATTGGAAGACCCTGACAGTTTTCACAATGTAGGGCTGCACTCGGAGACTTATAGTTATGAATTAAGATAAGTGGTAGAACTCACCGCAGAGGCTGTACTTATATTAAATTCAGACTTTATTTCTGGGAAGTTGTTGTCAGAATAAATATTACTATTGTAACGCCTCGAATCACATTAAAATTAAAATAAATTTATTATTAATATAATCATTATTCTTTTATTAATAATTAATTAATCTAATAATATATATAATGCATAATTTATTAATATTTTGAATCCTAAAAAGAAACCGGCGTCAGTCAATTATGTAATTATTAAAGTATATTTATAATACTTAAAATTAAAATAAAAATCAGAATATAAATTTTATTATATAAATTTTTATATAATAAAAAAATTTAATTTCAACATAATAATGACTATATATAGGTAAATTTAATCGATGTACTTACCGTTTTGCTAAGGCCTTATTAATGCATATACCTAGTTCGATAACGTAGTACGACCGTCCGATTGATAGCGTAATCACCTTATCTAAAATGATAGATGATAATTTATAATTAATAAAAATCCACGTCCGCTCAGTCAACCATATATACTCATATATATAATATATATCTTTCCCATAAAATAAATAAAACTTAGATCTCAAGTCTTCTTATTTTCCTATTCGTAAATTGTAAAAATCTCTCATTTCTCTATTATCATAGGTATAATATATAATATAATGGAATTAGTAGATCCAAGTTAACTCAGTTTTCAACGAAGGCCGATGGTAGCGAACTCGTTGATATAATGAGATAGGTTAGATCCGGCTCGACTGATAAAATTTATCATTTTTTTATTGATACCGCCCTTATTTTAATAATTAATACTCACACATTCTTTCTCCTCCTAGCCACACAAGGATGAGGCAAGGACAAGGATGCCAGTTGATCTTTGACTCAAATACCAGAGTGGTAATAAAGCGAATTGATACGTAGACAAGAAGCCAGCAAGTCCCGAAAAAAGAGCCCAGTCTTAACCGCCCCCTCTAATATCGTAAGCACAAAGAATGCACGCAAGTCAGACAAAAATATTCTCCCTAGTATGCTGTGGAACATATGGGGCGGCGGACCGCGCGATAAAGATCTCAATTATAGTTGGGTTTTATTGTCGATCATACACATTGTAGAAGGATTCACTTTTTATGAGTATCTCCAGGTGGGCCACCAAGCCCCCAACAACCATACCCCTCATAAAAACCCATCCATTCCCTCCTATTATGCACCTTACTATATCTCGTATCCTCTGCCAAATCAAGACACCTTCTATCTTCAGCAAACATTGCGTTTACTGAAAACAAACATCTACTTTTTCAATCGAGAGGTCTCCCGCAAGACCGGTACCAATTCACGCCAACAACAATCTCTTACGATTGAATGCGCCGTAATCGCCAACCGACCCTATCATCCTTCCTGTTCCACATGAACACGCTAATAGCGATGACCTGAATCTCACTAGATCGTTAGCCACTTTCATTTATTCTCGCAATTTTACCCCTTTCTTCACACCAAAACGAATAACTCCTTATAATTACGGTTCAAATTAGCTCTATCTTTATTAAACTTGATCACCTAGGATACCGACGACGCGAAACTACGGTGACTCCCTTAAAAGCACTTAATGTATTTATATATGCTATCACTATACGGCATAAAGTACTGCTGGAGCGGCTAGTCCTATGGCATTTAAGTAATCAAAAATAGTAAAGGTAAATAATATATCACACCGATCGTATAGATTCTGATAATACGCTACTTCTATCTCATACTACATATTCGGATTATATCGTTTATATATACTACGCATATTCACTAAACAAGAGAGAATAAAAGAGGTTCATTACTAAGGGCAGATACTATGAAAATTACGGCTACCTGGTGGTCTTTAATATATGTCAATCAGACATTCAAACCGCGTTCCCGCCCTAAGAGAAACTTATAGCAGAGTTATAAAAGGAATATGAATATATATTTTAAATTATTTTTCTAAAATATAAACCATAAAATAAAAAATAAATAGAAATAATAATATATAAAGCGATAAATACATCTTGTTTTTCTAAGCACCAAAAATAATTAATGAAAATTTATGTTAAAAATATTGATTATCCGACCTTACATATTTTGTGGATTATACAAGACACTTGTTTATTTTTTAGCCTCTTTTAATCGCAAGTGTTTTCTTATATATGGCCCACTTAGCACAGTATTTTTTTGTTATTAACAAAAGTTACCAATAACTATTTTTATTTTACTTTTAAATTGTTTACTATAAAAGATTTTTCTTAAATTAGCAAAAAAGAGATCTGCTTAAACCTTATAATTACGAAATTGACTATTAGATAAATCTTTAATAGGTATGTACATAAATAGTTTCTTATTAAAAATACACTTATTACTCTACTCAGTAATATAGCTTATAATAAAGGCAAAGAATTTCCACCTAAAAAATTAGGATTTTGAACGCACTCAAATTGTTTCGACGTATATTTCGCTTTCTCTGAATATATGTTGATATCTTACACGGTGCTGTGTTCTAAATCAATTCTAAGTAATCGAATTCGTATTCCACTCTAAAAGTATATCATGTAAAGTTTGCCATGTTTTTTTTCGGTGTTCCCCGATTTGACCGCGCCGTAACTTTCTGTGAGAGCAAGAGATTTATGAACACCAAGATCCAACTACATAGGATACATTGTTTTCAAGTAAATCGACTAAAACAGATGTACTGCTACCGATAAACATGAACAAAAAAAATATTTTCATTTTTGATTTAATTCCAAAATGCAAATTCCTTATATATTTGGCAAGCTTCTCTAGGGGGAGGTGATGATGTTCGAGCTCATCTATCGTCGGTTTCAGGAAATTTTCAAAATCCTCCTAATCTTTTCTCTTTGATTTAATTCAGTTCGTAAATTTAGTACGGAAAACGTTTTCACGACCACGCTGAACGAGTCATCTGGTTGCGGAACTTCGTTCGAAAATTATTGTATTTGAAGAATTCCCTACAATGGTTTTTTGGAATAGAATCATATATATTATTCTTCTATAGCTATGTATAGAGGTGTCTGTATGCGAACAGGATTCCCAAGATTCGCTCAAGTGACGACAAAAATCTGTAATTATTTTCAGCTAATTATTAACATCCTTAATTTCATTTTTAAATACAGAAGATGTATTATAATTTATTATTTTTTTATTTGTTAGAGAGCAATATTGTTCCAATCTCACTCTCATCTCAGACGTCTGGCACAAGCATTTTATACTCTCCGGTATATATCATTAGGGATGAATGTCGCGAAGAGACCGGAGCTTGAAGAAGCGCGAGGAGCGCGGACAGCGAGGAACTCGTGGCAGGGTGGTATTCCTATCGCGGTACACTAATAGTTTTATCATAAGTACTAATAAATTATAACTTTGGAGAGTTTATAATAAACACACTCTATTATGGTATTACCGAAGAAAAAGCGTAAGTACTGAATCCAATTTTCAAATGGTTGGGAGATACTCTTATAGTCAGATAAGCCACGAGAGCCGCAGGCCAGGTAATGACCGTATAGCATGGAGCAGAGCCGGTACGCAACGGATTGCTGGTATTAACTGGTATGATTTCGGATTGTGTTTTTGTCAGATAAATAGTTTTGCTTTTAGGTGAAAGAATGGATACTACTGAAAAGACAGTGCTGGACAAATCCTTTACAGACATGTGTACCCATCTCACCCGGAGCAGGAGCCTGAGCTGGTCCGTGCGAACAAGTTATTAAATTTTTCGAAGAAATTAATTTTTTAGGGCGCGCACAGTTAAAGTACTATTAGAAAAGCACAAGCACCTATCTGTTGCAAGCGCCACCAATCTTTTTCAAGTATTAGTGCTAGACACACAACCTTAAGCTGGCAGCCGGAGCCGCGAGCGGAGTGCGGAGCCGACATGCCGGGGCGCGGATGCCTCTGAGGGCATCACCATTTTTTATTTCGCAAAAAGCAGTATGTATTGTCTCTGCGTGCTATACAAGAACATTTTTACATAATACCGATAAGGAAGTGGCTGGGCCACTACTGTATCCAGATAATTGAGGTGCTAGAGCCTTCCTTTAGTCGTGAGCAGAGCCGAAGCTCCCTCCTTGACGCCGAGCATGCAGCTCCGAGGAGTCGTAGATGGAGGTGGATCCTGGGCATATTCTTTATCAAGAAATCTTTTTCCTCAGGCTACAAGATATTCTGTGATATTCTAATGTAAGTGCGGTGCATATAACCCTTAGTATATATATGGAATGTCCAAGAAACCCTACTAGTCGGTAGCTCGGGAGCTGGGAATGTCAGAGCGAGCGCAGCGACGCAAGCGAGCCGAAGCCGGAGTCCGGACTCTTTTGTATATCCAATATATTTCTCATAGATAAACTATTTTTTGTTTTATTAAGGGGAAAATATCATTAGATTTCACATATATAGCTTGTTAAGGAGATAAATATTAAATCTCATAGTGATGTAAGATGTAACTTACTCTTAATCGGACAGCTCGTGAGAGCACGGAAAGCCGGAGCTGAGCACGGAGCACAAGGAAGCATAGCGATGTTGCGAACCGCGATGCGTGCAATTAGAAGTTTTTTCATAACAATATGTATTTTTAGAGTGAAAAGATAGTAGGTTACCAAAAGGGCTGAACAATTTACTCAATAGTGCAGAAGACCTTCAGTCGGAGGAGGACGATATGTTCGCGCGTGAGAGAGATGCCAGAGAGGAGCCGGGAGCCGGAGCCGGATGCTGGACATAAAGAAATTAAACTTTCTTCAAAAAAATGTTTTAAGTGAAAAATATATTACGAAAAAGAAGTGCTGGACAATTTCAAATAGTGCAGAATCTTAGTCCCCCGGAGCCGGAAGCGGAGCCGGATATAATTTTTGTTTTTTTTAAGATATTTTTTTTTAGGTGAAAAAATATATTACCAAAAGTGCTAGACAATTTACAACTAGTGCAGAAAACTTTCGGAGCCGGGGGCGGAGCCGGAGCGGAGCCGATGCAGGAGCAAGAGTCGCAGTCGGATGCCTTGGCATAAATTTTTTAGGAAATAGTTTTTTTAGATGAAAAATTTATTGCCAAAAGAAAGTGTGAACAATTTTCAATAGTGGCAGAATCCGTAGGCGGAGCGGAGCGGAGCGCAGGAGCGGAGCAGGAGCATTGGTAAAATTTTTTTTTTGTAAAGAAATATTTTTAGGTGAAAAATTATTACCAAAAGAAGTTGCCTCACAATTTTCAAATGTGCATAACGGAGGCTGGAGACTGAGCTGAGCGGAGCCGAGCGGAGCCGGAGCGAGCGGAGCAAGTCTGAGTAAAATAGTTATTTTTCCTTTTGGTGGTGGGATTATATATGGTTTATATATATATTATATATATATATATAGTATATATATATATTTACATTATATATATATATATATAATTAATATATATATATATTATAATATATAGTTATATATATATTATATATATACTATATATTATATATATATATTGTAATATATAGTATTAATTATATTATATATATAGTATATATTATATCTATAGTATATATATTATATAGTTATTATTAGATTATATATTATAAGTATATATAGTATGATATATATATATATAATTTAATTATATATATAATATATTAATCTTATATATATATATATATATTATATTATATAAATATAGTATATTATATTATATATATATATAATATAAATATATTATATATATATATATATATATATATATATATTTATTATATATATGATATATATTTATTATATTATTATATATATTATATATATATAAATTTCGATGGTTTTAATTATATAATATATATTATATATATATATAATATATATATATATAGTTATTATTTATATATTAATATATTATATTATATATATAAATTATCTATATATTGCTGATATTTATATATATTTATATAAGTAATATATATATTATATATTATATACTGGTAATTATATTAAGGGAGAGGCGAGAGTGGTGATGTATTCGTTGGTTCGGGAGTGAGTAGTGCGTTGGTGTCGTTTAGTGTGTAGTGATGTTTGTGTGTGGTATTGAGTTGTGTATGAGGGTTAGTAGCAAATCGAGTGGTAGAAGTGGTTGTTTGCTGATAATATATAATATAGTATATATATATATTATATTATATATTTATATATATTATATATATATATTATCAAATGATATATTATATATATAATATATATATATATATATAGATTATATTATATATAATATATATATATTATATATATATTAATATATATTATAATATATTATATATATGAGATAAACTGTTTTTATATAAGGAGGAAAAATAAAATTCAAAAAGTTTTTCGCGTTTTTCTTACATTTCAGTTTTTTTGAAACATATTCTGACAAAGAGTAGCAGCAAGGAAGAAAAGTTTTAGGCCTATGAAATTTGGTAAAAACCTTAATATGGTTTTTATAAAAGGTTGATTGTTTCATTTCATACTCCGTTTGAACGTAAGGTGGTGTCACGAATACTTGACTGTTACAATTCAAAATTTTAGAAAAATAGTTTTTTTTTAACTCTTTAGATTGTCTATAATTTTTTTTTTTTTTTATAAAAGTGAAATTTAGTATCAGTTTGTGTAAACTATCTTTATATAGTACGCTAAATCGTTGTGTTTTAGTGCTAAGGCATTGAAATGATCTGGCCACATCTTGAAATTCTAAATTTTATTGATCATTTTTGTGGAGAATAAATCAATATTCTTACACCCCCACAAGAAATTTTTTTTGTTTTTGTATTTTTTTTAATAAAATAAAAGATGCAAAGTTATTTCATCAAAGAACGTCTTCTTTCAATGGATTTTAAATCGGATTTTTTTGATAGAGTGTCCATAAATTAACAGAATGGGGCTTCAAACCCTGCTGGGGATACAAGCGTCTTTTCTGGGGTGCTCCTGGGTTACAATGGCAACCAAGCAACGTCAACATGGTCACAACATGCTTGTTGCGACAATTTGCAATAATAAGACGAAAGAAAATTTCACTCGCGCAGGACTCGAACCACGAAACAGGTCGCCGTTAAGACGTGTAACGCTTAGGGCTCTACACTAGTCCTGATCCCTCCCAAGGAAAATAAAGGCATCTGGAAGTTTTCAAATCTTCTTGCTTCGATATCACTGCTTTTGAAATCGATACTTAATTTAATCCACAGAAGGGTTGTTGTAACCCTTTCTGGGGCCACACGACATTCTACTGGGGTTGTCCTGGTTACAGAAGCACCGAAAAAGTCAGGAACGCAGACATGCGCAAATATGCTTGTTTGCGCAAAAATTTGCAACAAAAGAACGAAAAATTTCATCTCGCCAGGACTCGAACACGAAGCAGCGTCGCGTTAAGCATGTACAGGAGGCTTTACCCTAGTCAATCCTGCAAAAATAAGTCATCTTTGGAAGTTTTCAATCTCCTGCTTTGATTCACCGTTTGAAACTCAATACTTTATTTAATCCAGAAGGGTGGGTTGGAATCCCCTTCTGGACTACACGGCATTCTTCAAGGGTGTCCTCATGGGTTACAGGAGCAACGTACCAAAGTCAGGAACGCCGAAAAGTGCAGAAAATGTTTGTTGCTGCAAATTAGCAATAATGAAGACGAAAAAATATTCATCAGTGCTAGGATCCGACCATCGACACTGCGTCGCCGTTAGACAATGTATCAGGAGGTCTACACTAGTCTGATCCGCCTCCCCTAAAAAGAAGGCATTCGGAAGTTTTCAATTAACTGATTTTCGATATACACTGCTTTTGAAACTCGCTACTTATTTAATCTACGGAAGGGTGGTTGGGACCCCTTTCTGGGGCTCCTCAAACACCATTGAGGGTTCTCATGGGGTTACAGGAAAACCGTACCAAAGTCAGGAACGCCGACATGCGCGAAGTGTACTTGTTGCCGTACAAATTTTCAATTAAGACAGTAAAAATTTCACTCGGCGCAAGGATTCGAACCATCGAAAAATCAGCGTCGCGTTAGACAATGTACAGGAGCTCTACCACTAGTCTGAACGCCTCTCCAAAAAAAGAAGAAAAAAAAAAAGGCATCTCGGAAGTTTTCAAAAAAATTTTTTTTGATATCACTAATTTGAAACTCGATACTTATTTAACCTCCAGAAAGGGTGTTGGGAATCCTCTGGGGCTACACGGCTTTCTTCAGGGGTGCCTCATGGGTTACAGGAGCAACTACCAAATTATTAACGTCAAAATTCGCCAACCATGCTTGTTACGACAATTTCAATAATAGACGAAAAATTTTGCACTTGCGGCCAGGACTGCGAACATCGAAAACAAGCGTTCACCTTTAGATCAATGTACAGGATGCTCTACCGCACTAGTCGATCCGCCTCTCCAAGAAAAAGAAAGGCATCTTCGGGAAGTTTTTCAAATCTCTTCCTTCGATATCTATTATTTGAAAATCGATCTTCATTTAAATCCACAGAAGGGTGGTTGGAACCCCCTTCTGGGGCTACACGTGCATTTTCAGGGGTGCTCATGGGTTTACAGGAGCAACTGACAAAGTCAAAGGAACTACGACATTAACTTAACAATTGTTGTTACGAAATTTGCAATAATAAGACGAAAAAAATTTCACTCGCGCCACGGACTCGAACCATCGACACAGCGTCGCCGTTAGAATGTACAGTAGGCTCTAACACTAGTCCGATCCGCCTCCCCAAAAAGAAGACATCTCGGAAAACAGTTTTCAAGTCACCAACTTCGACATCACTGCTTTGAAACTCTTCTTATTTAAATCAATAGAAGGTTTCTTGTAACTATATATATACAGTATATATATATATAGTATATATAATAATATATATATTATATATATTATATATATATACTATATATATTATATATTATATTATATTATATTATATATGATATAATATAAATATATATATATATATATATATATATATATTTATTATATATGAGAATAAATTTTTTTTTTCTTGCCGTCTAAAAATGAAATTTTTCAAGTGTTTATTTGCGTTTTTCTACATTTCATTTTTTCCTTACATGAGATATAAAAAATTCATTAAAAAAAAAACGAACAGATTTTTTTTCTTCAAATTTTGGTACGGCTTTCGCCTGGAACAAACTGAACGTTTGTTATATTTAAATGCTTTGGTAGAACGTAAGGTGGTGTCACCCATGGTTGACTTCCAATCTATTTTAAGATGTTCAATGTACGAGTTCAGAGATTGAAAGAAAATTGTATTTTATTTTAAAAACAATTTTTCAATGAAAGCTGTCCTAATGATTTTAAATTATGTCACAAAAATGAAAGTTATTTTAGTGCAAAACATTTGAAAATATCTTGAAATTAAGATTTTAATATGTGTGTTTTTTTGTGGAAAGCCAAGTGATACAATTCGTGTTTTAGAGTTGAAGTGATAATAAGTTACAGTTTTTTTTTTGTTGTTTTTTTTAGCTTACTCAAGATGTACAGTATTGCACATTTTGCATCCTGTAACTTTTATGGTTTGGAATAGTTTGAGGTTTTTTGCTATGAGTCTCCCCTTAACAACGAGACATACTACCTTTGGCGAGAGCTATACCTGGTTGCTTTAAGTACACATGCACCAGAACACAACAAAATCATCTCAGAACAAACAAACTATTGCAGCATAAATAACGATATGCGTGTGAGAGTATTTGTGTTGGTATGTGTGCGTTTATGTATATGTGTAAATTTGCTAGTATGTGCTTTTTTTTGAAATATTACTCTCAAATATCCTTTGAATATCTCCTGCTAAAATCAAAATTTTTATTTGCAAAATATCGGAGCAGCTTCTGTTTATCAAATGCAAATCAAATTTGGAATAAAATTCAAAGGATTCGTTTTCAGCTCTCTCTCTCTCTCGTCTCATCGTCTCCTCTCATCTCTCTCCTCTCTCTCTCTCTCTTCTCTCTCCTCTCTCTCCTCTCTCTCTTCCATCAATTTTTTGTTCTTTAGTTTTTTTATGGCAACCTGATGTGGTACTAATTCATAATAAAACTGAAAAATTAAGACTGGACATAAGATGTAAAAGTAATATTTTTTTTTTAATGAGAGTAATTGTTACTTAACTCCTAAATAAATTAAGTTTACAAGCATATATATATAGTACTATATATATATATACTATATATATATATATATATATATATATATATTAGTAATATTTATATATATATATATATATATAATATATATATAATACTTATATATAATATATATTGCTATAATATATACTATATATATATATATCATATGTTTTATCATATATATATATAGATATATATCTTGTATAATATATATATATAGTATTTTTATATATATATATATATATATATATATAAAGTATAGTTTCTCCTTCGATTTCCGCATTTCATTTCCTTAGTAATACTAATAATAGGAAATTAGAAAAATTTAAAGTTATAAAGATTACTTAAGTTGAAAGAACCCCCCCTTCACCATTCCATCATCATTAATTAGAACTCGGTCGGAGTCAGAAAATATCCATCTAGGCGCTTGTTCATAAGACTGCGGACAGACCCTCATGTGTTTTTCGTCAATGTATGGTTCATTCCTCGCGATGCTCAAGAGCTCTACTCCTCGACAAAAACCCCCATTAATCCTATTATGCACTTTCTTTCGCCTCTTGCCAAGCACATTCCTATCTTTCAGGCATATTCCTTTACTGACTCTATCTACTTATTATTCATATATCTATATATATATATTATTATATAAAGTTATATATATATATATATATATATTATAAGATATTATAATAGTATAATATATAATGTATATATATATATATATAGTGATATATAGTATATATATATATATATATATATATATTAGGTATATATATATATTATATATATAATATATATAATATTGTATAGTAACTTATATATTATAATATAATATAATATATATATATATATTATATATATATATATGTAGTATATTATTATATAGCTATTAGATATATATATATATATATTATATATATATATTTTATACTATATATATAAGAATATATATCTATATATCTATTATAAGTATATTTATAATTTATATATATATATATATTTATATTATATATATATATATTCGATTTATATATAATATATATTATAATAGTATATAATATATATGATTAGTTATATATATATATATTAATATAGGTAATATATAATATATATATATATAGTATATTAATATATATATATATAATATACTATTTATATATAATATATATATATATAGTATATATATATTGATATATATATTTTAGGATCATAATGAAACTTGATGCAATGTACCTTAAATTTTGAAAAAGCAAACCTTGGCACTTTTTTTTCAATTTTTTATTTACACATTTATTATGAATTAAAATTTTTATATGAAATAAAATATGATTTTCTAATATATATAATATGATATATATATATATATAATATATATATATATATTATATTATTATCTTATATTATATTAATATGATTATATATATAGATATAGTATACTATAAATATTTGTAGTGTATACATTACATGATGTCTGAACAACTCATTTATAAGCAGTAGTCTTTATTATATTACATATATATTATTAATAGTTGATATATATATATATATATATATTATATTATATAATATTATATGAAAAAAAATAGTACTATATATATATAAGGTTTTGATCTTAGCTAGGGATCTTATCTTCCATCACTGTACCATAGATGGGGGTGGGGTTTCATACATGCACTGGAAATAGAATAGTTAATAAGATGAGTTTGAACGTAGTCAAACGAAAATCCCCCAATCCGTATTCACATCATACTTTTTAATTGCGAGTGCGTTGCGTCAAAAATCTCCCGCTAGGGCTTTCACAGACACCTTGAGGACTCCCACTGTGTGAAATCTTCAAAATATGAGTTCATCGTGCAAGCCACAACATACCCTCACGAAAACCCACCCCATTCAATTCTATTATGCACATTTCTCTCTTCTATGCCAAACGCTCATATTCCTCTCATTCAGACATTTCTTTACTATATCATCACTTTTTTCTTTGGATTTCCGCTCAGGTCTGTTTCAGCACAGTCACCCATAATAAGATCTGCTTAACAAACGGGACTAGCAGCATCAT
>JABUQX010116979.1:22500-29042 GCA_015478945.1 Trachelipus rathkii
AGTGAAGGTGTTCATGAGATAAGTGTGTGATGTTATAATGGACCATGATGAAACAGGAGAAGACAGTAATAGAGTGTGATGTGTAAGTGATTGGATACATGATTGATACAGTAGACATGAAAGAGAAGCATGTGTTGTATAACATGATCATTTTGACATTTTTATGTGTATGGAAATTTGGCAGCAGAGTAGGCTTGGCTATGATTATTTTATTACTCATAATATGTTTTAATTGCCTATTTGAGGGAAATTTAAATCCGCAACTTAAATTACAAAAAGGAAAAGATGGAGTAGAGAAAATATAGAGAAAAATAGAATAAGATAGCTTGTATTGGGTGAAGAATAGCAGAGGATAGCATATCAGAGTATGAGAGAGGATTAGTGCAGTGGTGTGGTGAAGTATAGATAGGTAAGATATGGATTGTATGAGGTTAAGAGTGAATAATAAACTGGATTATGAAATGGAGAGCAGAGAGAAGTGTGGAGTGATACAATTAGTATAATAATGAGAGAGGAGGTTGAATATAATGATTGTAATTATAATAAGTTATAATATAAGTTATATTAAGTTGATATATTTACTTGAGTAAACTATTTATATTATATAATAGTTATAAATGTCTTGAAGTTTATTAATAAATTATGTTAATACATTATATTAATTATTGGTGTTAATGTAGTGAGTGGATTTGCAATATTTTAGGGTAAAAGTATATAATGTATAGTATAGTATTATATAGTTGATATAACTATATAGTAAGTAGATAATTATATTATATGAGTATATATGATGTATATATCAGTAAATATGTATGATATGATTAGTTATATAAGTAATAGTTAGTAAGTTTATATTATATGAGATATAATAATAATAGAATATTATAATATGATATATTATATATAATGAAATTAGTTGAATTGTATAGCAATATGATTTTTTCCGGTGCCATCGCTGGTTTTGGGCACTAACGGGAAATATGCAGGCGTTTAAGAAAGTTTCAGTTTGGGGGGGTAGGTTTGTTTTATTTGTTTTTGTGTTTTAATTTATTTTTTTTATCAAATAAATTTTTGATTTTTTTGTTTTTATTTTGTTTTTAAAATTTGAGATATTTATTGATTAATTAAGTGAAATTTATGTTTTTACAGTTTTCAAATTTTGTCATCTATGTCATTTGTTTTCTCTATGTTTCTCTGTTGTTAATAATAATAATAATATAATATAATATATAATATATATATACTAAGTATATAATAATAAGATAATATATACTAATATAATAACAACTCTAAATATAATAATATAATAAATAAAAATAATATAATAATAATAATAATAATAATAATCCAAATTTTTCCACCAATTAAAATTAAATCAACTGTTTTAAATAGAGAATCTGAAAATGATAATGAGTTGAAGGCACGAATGTCTTTCTAGAAAGTAATTTTTTCTTTTAAAATTTTTGATTATTAATCAGCTTTGTGATGTCAATGTTGGTGTTTATAAATAGCTTACATTGCATTAATACGTTAATTTTAAATTGAATGAAAGTCAAATATTTGCTTTATGTATGTTTCTATGTATTAATGTATGTATCAGTATGTATGGTATGTATGTTGTATTATGGTATGTATGTATGTATGTATGTATGTATGTATGCTATGATTCTACTATCAGGGGCAGAATTTTCCGGAATGTATGTACCTATTTGTATTGTATGTTTAAAATATTTTTACTTTTAACAATTTTAAAAAAATATTTTCAAAAATAATTTCATTCGATAAATTATCTTTTTTTTTTGTTTTTTTTTTTTTACGATTTTCAGTAATTTTAATTTTTCTTTAATTTAAATTAAATATTTTAACAACTATTTTATCAATCTATACCATCCATTTTTGTATTCTGCAAATTAAAAAAGGAATAATAATATAATGAGATATAATAATAATAATAAAATAATATAAATGATAATAATATATGATAATAATAATAATATAATTAATAATAATGAAAGATAATAATAATAATAATAATAATATTAATATAATAAATAATAATAATAATAATAAATTATAAAATTAATATAATACAATTAATAATAAATGATGATTAATAATTACAGCGTCTCTAGAATAATTTATTTATAACTAATAATAATCTATGTAATAATCAATAATGGTAATAATAATATTTAATAATAAATATAATAATATATTAATAATATATAATAATAATAATAATAATAATAAATAATAATAATATAATATAATATATAATAATAATCAATATAAATAACGGATATAATATAATGAATTTTATTATTATATTATTATTATTATTTTATGTATTATGTATATTTACTCTCGCAAAGGTCGGACGTGTTACAGCTGTATCTCTCTCATGTGCTAAGTGAAAATTTCGCCCCGCCCATAACATTCCTATTATTATATTCAATTAAAAATAAAGCGCTGTTGCAAGATATTAGTACGTAGAACCATTATAAACGGATTTATTAATAAAACTACGGAAATTATGGCGATAACCAGAATAATGGAGGTAAGAAATAAAACTACTGATAATAAGGGAGGTGATAACGATCGAGACGAATTTTTAGATTAAGTGGTAGGAGCCTCCTAGCTAACCCCCTTCCACTCTTCTCTTCTCAACTTAACTGGAAAACTCGAACCACAGCTGAACCTAAATGATTACAAATGAATTTGCTCATTCAAAGCTGCATATTGCTGAATATACCAAAACAAGAAGGAAGATGAATTCACACTTAAAAACAGAATATAAAACGGAGATGAAGAAATGTTGACTCACCCGTTGGCTGAACTAGCAGAAATAATAGAAACGTTCAGGAAATTACGGAATCCAGAACATTACGGCAGGAAAGGTAAAATGATTTGCGTGATCACAGGTCGGGGTTTGCCTAATGGGACTCACATGAAGATTGTAAAAAAAACCTTACAGAAGTTATTGAAGAAAAATGAAAATTAAACTAAATTCAACTAAAATTAAAAAGTTTTTCGTCTGGGGAAACTAAGAACTGGGGAAAGGATAAGTGACACGAGACCGATAGATTTAAAATGAAAGGAGAGGGCCTCAAATCAAAACTGATATCTGCCTGTATTGAAAATAAGCCAAATGTCTACATAAACGAGTTTTAACTCAAAAAAATAAAATTTTAAAAAGGAGCTTAACTATTCGTAAGGACCATAGAAATATTATACACTCATGCTTCTTCAAAAAATGGCAGCTTAATATTAAACAATCCGCTTCCAGTTTAGCAAATTAATATAATGGAATGAGGAAATTTATATGATATGCACAATCCAAAACTCAGCAACCAGCGAGAGTAAATCATGGTTTTTCAAAAATGTTATAGAACGCGAGTGGTAACAAAATTAATTAATGTAGTGTCTATTATTCTTATTTATATATTATTATTATATTATTATTATTATTATGTAATTATTATTATTATTATTATTATTTTATTAATTATGTTATGCAGGCTCAGCTATGTGCGTGCGGCGTTGAGAGCATGGGAGAGGGTATTAGATGTATTATTATTAATTATTATTATTATTATTATTAATTAATTTAAGTTGATTAATTAATTATTGATTATTTAATTATTATTATTATTATTATTTTGGGCTATTCTTATAATTGATTAATTATCAGTATTTCTTTGGGTGAATTATGGAATTAGAACAGTTGTTCATTATTATTATTATTATTGAATTATTATATTGTTATAGTACAAAAAAGAGTATTTTGGAATTATTATTACATTATTATTATTAATTATTAGATTAGGACATTATTGATTATTACTATTATTATTATTATGTTGTGATTATTATTATGTTATTATTGATATATTTATCATATTATTAATTGATTAATGATTATTATTTGTTTATATCGTATTATTATTATTGTTATTATTATTATTTATTATCGATTTGATTATTATTATTATCATAGTTTTAATTATAATTATTATTATTATTATTTTTTATGCAGCTATCTAATTATTAATATTGATTCTGCCATTATGTATTGTCATTTTTTTTTATTGGATTATTATTATATGATTATTATTATTATCTTTAATTATTATTATGTATTAGTTTGAATTTATTGATTATTGTTGGATTATTATTTGTATTTATATTATTATTATATATTTATTTATTTATTATCCTTTATTATATTATTACTATTATTATTATTTATTATTATTATTAATTATATTATTATTATTTTATTGTTATTATTATTATTGTATAAATATGTGATAATTATTATTATTATATTATCTCAGTATATTAGTATTTATATAAAGGGATGATTATAGGTTCAATTTTTTATATTAAAGATAATTGAAAAATGAATGAATGTAGTTTATCATTCTTTTTACTATAAAAAAGAAAAAAAAGAAAAAAAAATGACCATACATAATATAGTTTCAATACAATAATGTCGTAAAATGCTATAGAATATACATGTTTTTCCTATTTCTTCCAATATCTTTTATCTTCAAATTCTTACATTTTTTTCCTCTTAAACGATTTTCTCGAAACATTCTTGTTATAATGATCAAAGTTATTACTCCTCTATCTCTATCTCTCGTCTCTTCTCTCTTCCTCTCTTTCTCACACTCTCACTCATAGGCTCTACTCGTCATCTCTCTCCCCTCCTCTTCTCTCTCTTCTCTCTATCTCTCTCTCGTTCTCTCTCGCCTTCTCTCCCTTCTTCTTTTTCTAGCATTTACTCTCTTTCTCGGTCTCTGCTCCCTCGTGCTCCGTCACTAGATCTTTCTTATCTCTCTTCTTTTCGTCCATGCTTCCTTTTTTTTTTTTTAAGATCTTTTTTTTCCTGTTATAAACTCTCTGATCTTCAGAGACGTTCAGTGTTCTCTTATCATCCGGACCGGACATTTCGGTCTAGTTACTGTTTCGTCACGTACTCTCTCTTCTCTCTTTTCGAATCTTCGATGTGTTGAGAAATCTCACTCCTCTCTCTCTCTTCTTCTCTCTGGCGGTGCGGTGCTGCGGGGGGAGGGGGTGGCTGTCTTCTATCTGCGATCTCTTCTCTCTGTCTCTCTGCGTATTTGTGTTGTCTTGTTATTCTGGAATACAAGGCTTGTCGGAGTAAACAGGCCGGGTGGGGATGGGGCTGGAGCAGATCGATCGTAAGTATTACTGGACACATAGAGTCACTGTGATCTCGTTTCGTTCGATTGGTCATTCTCGCTTCTGGCCTGACTCTCGTGTCTCCTCTCTCTTGCGCTCTTTGCGCATTGTCTGCGGGGAGGATGTCGCACTGTTAAGCGTTTGGTATGCTCTGTTTGGCTCAGGGATCTGGTGCTCTCTCTCTCTGTCGTCTATCTCATGGATACGTCTTCATTGTCTTCGTTCATCTCCTCTCTCTCTCTTCTTTTCTCGTCTTCTCTCTCTCTCTCTCTCCTCTCTTCTCTCTCTATTCTCTCCTTCTCTCAATCTCTCTCTCTCATTTCTCTAGCAAAGAGAATCTCTCTCTCTCGTCTCTCTCACTCTCGTCTCTCTCTTCATCTTCCTGCGGCGCGCTTCAACCAGCATCCAGATGGCCGCAGTCTCTCTCTTCATGAGTGATCAGGACTGCTCTCCGCCTCGTCTAATCTCTCTCCTCCCCTTCTCTCTCTCTCAGTCTCTCCCCCTTAGATCTTTTCGCCCGCCGAGATTTCGTCTCTCTCTCGGCCTCACTGATCTCGACTCTTCTCTCTTCAGTCTATCGTCTTCTCTCTCTCTCTCTGCTCTCCCTCTCCTTCTGTACCAGAGCACCGGTGCTCGTCTAGCTGTTGCAGTGATTCGATACTTCTATGAGTATCGCTGCTCGCTCTCTCTTCTGCGGCGTGACTCTCTCATCGACTGGCGGTATCTCTCGGTTTTAGTCTCAATAGAGAATTCCATTGAGTGTTGTCGCATGTAGCCGGATGGCAGCTGTGAGGTGAGTCCACAAAGCATTATGATCTTGAAATCAATCGCTGGCCGTTTACGCGCTTTACGGCTTCATGAATCTCGTCTTCTGTACTAGAATTAGGATCCTCAAAAAATTTCTCCAATAATTTCTATGTACCTTTACGTTACGCTGTCAGCTTACGTATTAGTCTTCTGAAGTACCCATCTGGTGCTCTATCTTCATCTCTTTCGTCTCTCATGCTCTCTGCCGTACTCAGATCTGCTATTTGCTCTCATGTCGTTGATAGTAGTCCGGTACGGTGCTCGATTGCGACCGTCCTGTCGTGTCATCTGCGTGCAGTCTGGGTGCTGGATGAGGTGGAATTAGAAGGTTCGCTGTGGCGATGACTGGATTCGTGGAGGGATCGCGACAGTCGATTTGTGAACCTGTATAAGTTCGCTCTCGAATTATGGTTCTCTACTGTACGTAAATGAATGCCGAATGAGTTCCATGCGCCTGGCCGGCCGTACTGGGCACTGTATGTCCGGCAGGAGGCGACAAGGACAGTAAACGATAAGGATGTGTAGGG
>JABUQX010116980.1:0-22500 GCA_015478945.1 Trachelipus rathkii
GGTATATATATATATATAGTATAAGTATATATATATTATATATAGTGATATATATATATAGTTATTAGTATATAGTGATATATATATAGTTATAATTGGCAGGATATATATATCATATATAAGTAATGTATATCATATATATACTATATATATATATCAGGTATATATATATATATATCATATATTATAGCTATATAATATATATATAGTGTAGTATATATTATTATATATATATAAACAGAAATCTACGAGATAAATGTTATACAAATATATAATATTTATATTATATCAATTCGTCTAAAAACTCAAACTTATACATGGTTAATCTGAGTCCATCTGGCAATAAGAATAATTTATGAGGGAAACTCTTTATTGAGATCATTAGAAAGTTATTAGAATATTTCATCAGTAAATACAAGTCGGACCCCTGGCAAGATCTCGGTTTAGTATTAGTCATGTAATACCATCGTGGTTTCTTTGTATATAACATGTTCCTTGCCAATTTCATATTCTCTCTCATGTTTATTTTTCATCTTTTCAGCCGCTTAAATCCAGTCTCTTCGCAAGGTTTGTTGTGTTTTCCTTTAATTTCATTCTGTGGCATTCTTTTTGCCAAAACGTTCTCCGCCTTCAACTGTTTTATTTTATCGTAAATATTATTTGTCATTCCAATATCCATCCCCATATCGCTTTAATTCTACATGGACAATAGCAGGCAAGGGTGCGGCCCCACAATCTTACGACGGAAACCTGTCAGCTGTTATTCGGTGAGTGTACGCAATCTATTTCTGAGACAGTCAATCTAAGATTGCTAAAGAGAAAATTTGCTTTGTCATTTCCAATGTTCCTGCCTATTTCAAGCATGTCTCTTCTTCCAGTACATAGTGTTAATCCTGTGTGTTTGAAGGGACAGGAGCAAAATTCTACTGCAACGTCGATACTTCACTTGCTGTGGTACAACCCCTACCTCCTGCCAATATTAACTTACAATAGGATTAACACATTTACCCTTTCCAATTTTTGCATTGCGTCCTTGCTTTACTTCGCCCTGTACACTGCTTAATCATTGTCCCATAGTTGATTTTCCTGTTTTTGTGACTACAATAGATTCTCGATTCAATAGATAGATATTCTAATTTTGCATCTACAATCATTTCTTTCAAATTTTTATCATAGCAGTTGCATGTACAAATGCCAAACACCCTATCATAAATTATTTTATTTCTACCTTTTAAACCTTATCGCTTTGCGTCTGTTTTTTTGGGGAGAATTCTATAAGTCTTTGATTTAAATATACTCGCCATCAAGATTATGGTTGAAAGGAAAACTTTTTACCAGATGGATTCTACGTTCCCTTTGCAGACATTATATTAATCATTCCTTAGCGTTTACCGACCTTTCGCTTAAGCTGCTCCATATTAATTGAACAAAAAGATATGGCCTAACAATATCTGCTTTTGAAGGAATCATAGAAGGCTGAAATTCACCTGCATGCTGTCATTTCTATAGCGTCATATATTTATAGCCCGTTTTCTTTTGTATGCTGAAACATTTATATTATCACATATAATTCACAGCTCGTTTTATTTAGCGATTATTAACTCTTTTTTTTTTTTTTTTTTTTTTTTTTTTGTAAGCTGAATCATTTATATTTTCACAATAATACTCGCATCTAATTTCCTTTTTGTAAGCTACAACTTTTATTTTTATTTTGTACTCTTAAACATTTATATTTTGTTTTACGTTTTTTATATTTTATGTTTAATTTTACATTTATATTTTGTTTGTCAAGTTATTATTATTTAATGTTTTATTTTAAATTTACCGTTGTTTTAATTTTTACTTAGTTAAAAAACTATTTTTGTAAATTTTTATTTATTTAAAAAAATGATTTAGTTTTTCAAATTGTTTTTTTCTAATTTTATTTATTTAATTTAAAAAAAAACATTTTATGTTTTTACTGAAATTTTTATTCTTTTTCTTTCTAACGTAAAAAAGTATTAATTTATCGACCCAAAAGCAGTAACGCAAAACCCACTCCTCCGTGATCTATTGATCTAAGTCATATTTGAATCTTCATTTCTGTAACACATAAAAATAAGTCTTTTTGCATAAAATATAATAAAATGGAAAGTTTATTAAAAATGCCTTTTATTGACTCAAAAGCAGTAAAGCAGTAACGCAACCCCCCCCCCCCTAAAGTTCCTCCGTGATCTATTGATTTCGTCAAATTTAGACTTTATATTTGTATTTTAAACTCGCATGTTCTTTAAACATAATATAAAATATGTTCTTTTTGCATTTAAACTGAAAAAAAGTTTTAAATTATTATATAAACGTTTAACATGAAATATACTCACAAACATTTAATCATAGCATAACTAAATTTCTATACATTAACATATATTTGCGAAAAGACTTTATAACCTGACATTTTTTGATATGTTTACAAAACATTACGCAACAGTAAGGTCAAAACTATCAGAAAAAAACTAAAGAAATGCTTTTAGGCTTATTACATATTAAACTCCGACCACTTTCTTATCATGACGTTATACCTTTCATTCTTGTTTGATAGATTATTATATATATATATAAATGATACTATAAATATACTATATATATTATTATTAGATATATACTATTATATATGTATATATATATAATATATATATTGAGTAGGTGTAGCGGATAGTGATTTCACTATCCGCGGATGCGGTTATAGTTAAAATCTACTACCGCGGGATAGGTCGATGCGGATTGAGAGGATAGTGTCAAGTTTTTAGAGTTCTTAGCCACAGTTCTTCATAATTAGTATATATATATAGAGTATAATAGTATATATATAGGTATATATTATAATATATATAATATAGTATATATATATGATATATTATATAATAATATATATAATTATATATAATATAATATTAATAATTAATATATAATATATATATATTATAATATTAAGTCTGGTTTACCAGAGTGCATGGACGCTGGACGCAATCTCTTTTGCAACCCCACCAAATCCTCTTTTCCCCAGTCCTCACACCCAGTTTGTGGGAAAAAGGGTTAATGTAGCTTAATTGCTTTGAAATCGTAATAATTCTCAAATTACTTCAAAGAACCAAAAGAGCTTCGTGAGTCCTTCAAGGTAGAGTTTGCTTCTCTTGTTTAGTCGTAAATGTTGATCTGCACCTCACTGAAGATGCTCCACTTAGCTACATTTGTTGAAGTGCATATGCTAGAATTGTCTGGCATCTTCTGCAAGATGTGAAAACTTTTTCAATTATCACGAAACGATCACGCCACAAAACCATTGGATCTTTATCTGATTCCAAGCTTTTTGCGTTCTTGTTGATATTCTGTCGAGTCAAGTGACGGTGTCTTAGACAGCATGCTTGAAAGCAAAAACTCCTCAACGCTCGAAAAAGCCAAAATAACGTTCATGGATTCAGCAATGATATCGCTAACTAGATGGTAATTGAGTGTCTGTTATTCGTGTTTTTTTTTTTTTTTATTGGCTGGGAATATTTCTGCCTTTAGCAGGATTTCATCACATAGGGATCCTAAATTAATTTAACTCTCTGTGAAACTCATGGTTCAAGCAAAGTTTGGTTTTCGTAGCCCAGGATTTAGAAAAGCTGTATTTATTCGTTTTGCAGAGTTTGGAAAATCTATTATCTATCTCCAGCATGAGTGTTTTTTGTCATCTTTGAAAGTCTCTTACTTTTAATATAATTATATATTATAAATCTTTTCTCCATAAATTATTGCTATAAGGAAAAAAATATATATATATTTCCTTATGTATATATAGATATGATTTGTGGATATTATATTATATACAGGTGGTGCACACACACGTTTCTCACTATATCATAGATGAAGTACCTATCCGCAAAAAATGATTGCGGATGCGGATAGCAGATAGATGATGTGGATCCGGATATCCGCTACACCTCTAATATAATATATATATATATATAATATATAAACTAAAATACTATATATAAATAATATATAGCCCTATATAAAAATCTATGTATATAATCAATATAATCTATCAGCTTGATATATTATATTGACGAGATGACTGACCAGGGAACTAGAAGAAACAAATCAATCCTTTTTTCTAAATTTCATTTATTATTTCATTTTCATACTTGATAATTCATATATCATATATATATGAAGTATTATATATATATATATAATAGATATATATTTATATATATATATATATATAATAATATATATATATATATATTAATATATAAAGTTGTTAAAAAAAACAAGTAAAATGAATTAATATTAATATACCCACATGCCTCAGGTAATATCTATATTTCGTCGGATCAATTGCGAAAGCACATATCTATGTATATAATGTTCACCTTCTAAGCCAATCAAACTTGCGCAATGAAATCGTATAATGATATAACATACAAGAAGGTCATCTCTATGTTGTCGCTGAAGCCCTATTTGAGTGATTTTTTTCTCGTATTAAAGCGTCGGAACTTTAAAATTTCGTTCAAACTTCGGACTTTGCAAATATGATAAATTAATAAATAAGTTATAAATTCGTAAATTATTATTAGAATCAGTGAAATACAATAGTAAATTTTACTTTTTTTTACAAAAATAAGTTAATTAAAGTTCCCAAAATTGGAGAAAGAGTTCCTTTAAAATATATTCAAGACACAAAAAAAGGATTCAGCTTGAAAACATGGCAAAAATTTAAGTTTTTTTTCATAATACAAATATATATTAATAAACTACTTTGAAAAGTGTCCTAATTATAAGCATAAGCATTAGCATTAGCATAAGCATAAGCATTAGCATTAGCATTAGCATTAGCATTAGCATTAGCATTAGCATTAGCATTAGCATTAGCATAAGCATAAGCATAAGCATAAGCATAAGCATAAGCATAAGCATAAGCATAAGCATAAGCATAAGCATAAGCATAAGCATAAGCATAAGCATAAGCATAAGCATAAGCATAAGCATTCGCTATTAAGCATAACGCAAAGAATTAATCACAGCTTATCAGTTGCCATTAGCATTAGCACCACAATTAGAATTATTATATATATAATATACATTATATTTTTGCAGGGTTATTATTATTATTATATTATTATTATTATTATTATTATTATTATTATTATTATTATTATTATTATTATTATTATTATTATTATTATTATTATTTTATTATTATTCTTATTATTATTATAATCTATCATATTATTAATACTTATTATTATTATTATTATTATTATTGATTCATTATTATTATTTATTTATTTTATATTTTATTATTTTTATATTTTGACATTTATTATTACTATTATAAGAATAACAGCTAATATATTAGCATTATTGAGTAATTATACAATAATTAATAGAATATTAATATTAATTTATTTTATTATTATTCGCTTCTACTTTTATTCCTTTTTGTTTTTTTTTATTTCGTTTTCAATCTATTTTTGTGATTATTTTCTTAAAAAAAAAACATACTCGGCCCCCTAATATATATATAATATAATATAATAATATATAATATAATATAATTATATTATAAAATATATGATTAGGGAATGGTAGCCGATAAGTAACGGATCGGATCGGTATCGGTAGTATGGCCATTTTTGATGTAACTGGTAATCGGTATCGGTATCGGTTAAAAGGGCCGATCTTAGCCGATACTTCTTACTTTTGGGAACAAATTATGGCACGTAAACTTTTAGATTCAATAGATCAGTCTATTCGATATAGTCTAGCAGTAACCATATTTAACGTTTTTGTTTCCCTCGATTTTCCTTTTAAACTAGATTTTTAGCGTTTCCTTCCAACTTGTCTGTTATCGTAAAATTTATCATTTTGGACAGCCATTATATACATTTATACAGGTTTATTTACTTTTTTATTATCAATAGAATTTTTTTTTTTTTTTTGTAAGCAATTTGTGAGAGCGTGTGACGTGGCGTGAAGTGTTTTTAAAACTTTCCTGGATTATTCTATTTTGATAATTTGCTGTAAATAGGGTTTTAATCGTTTTAAAAATTAGGTTTTAGCGTACGAATAAATTCTCCTCATTTCTCCTTTGTCTCCTTGTTTATGGTCTATTTTGTTGTCTTTTTTTTTTTTTTTTTTTTTTTTTTTTTTTTTTTTTTTTTTTTTTTGATATGCGTGTGCGTGTATGATCAGATTTTGCACACTCGGACTTTCTTTTGATTACCACATCAAATGGCTTTTCACTCTAAATCCTCATCCATGGAATACTGACCTCTCTCAACTCTAAACCTAAATTTTATGCTCTGTCTGAGACCCAGATGGTAAGAATTACATCATTAGCTCGTTTAATATTACCAACTATAACTTATTTTAATAATTCCCGTTCAAGGGTGAGTATGTGCCTAGTGTACATATATCAACTTCCTATAAGCGACTCTCGAGAATCTCGAATCTCCTAACTTCGATGTTCTTGTGGCTTAAAACCCTGCTTCTTGCCTTCTAACTTTGGCAATATTCTTATGCTTCCTGCTACCTGTCTACTACAGAACAAATTTTCATGCTTTTTTGAGAATCTTATTTCTTTTCTCACGAGACTGTTTAATCTTCTCATCCAAATACTGTAGGTCCCTCTATTAGGGATTCAAGTGTACACAAAAACGAACTTTGGCTTCTCTCGTACTGATTTAGTGTGTGGAGGACGCCGAAATCATTCTATAAATTCTCCGATCTGCCACCAACTGATTAAATACACCCACCTACACACATCTGCGGATTCGTCCAAACTCGATTCTTAAATCCACTTGACCTATGTTTCACCACTCAGTCCTGTCGTCTTCATAATTACAAGCCACCTCTCGCGTCCCGAAATCGGCTAAAATCTGAACCACGAACCTTATATCACTTATTTAATAAATTTCTCGCTTCAAAATCTCCCATCCTGCCCACGGGTTGTTCTGCATGGTTTGCTCGGGTCGATTGGGGGGCATTTGCGTTGCTTCTACGCTAATTATAATTGAAGTGACTGCTTGACTCTTTAAACGTCTTCAAGATTCCGACGATAGAAGTGGAACTGAATTGTTAATTGGGATGAGCAGTTCAATTCCTTCTGGACTAAAATCTTTTTTCTCCCTCAAAATCCATGTTCGATCGTTGCTTGTTCCGCTTGGCCATTCAGGCGAGAGACAATGCTTATCGGTCGTGGAAAAAGTTTCGGTTCCATCCTACTCACTCTTGCCAAATTTTCAATTCAGCTCAGAAATTCGTTGCAGGGATAACTCTTCGGACGTAGCAGAGCGGACTTAAATTAAACGTAAATTGTTGTGACCTCCTTGGTTCTCCTCCTGACAAATCTCTCTTGCCAATGCCGAAAAGCATCTCTAACAACTTCTGTAAATCATCCTTTCCTCCTCTTATATCGCTCTGATGAATCTGTCGTTGAATACTCCAACAATAGTAATAGGCTCATCATCCGTTGGCCTCATATTCCTCTAATTCACACTCTGGAGCGCTTCTCGTATTCTCTTCCTCCCCCTCCGTCCTCAGGTTTATGCTTTACCTGTCATTTCATTTGACTCGGTGCATGAGCTCTGAAAATATTATGAAACGTTAGCAAAGGTTGGGTGACCTGCGGATGGCAAATTTCTCTCCCGAGTTTGAGGAAGGTGTGTTTCTGCTGACCCCACCCCTGTTTCATCTATTTCCTCTATGCCTTAATACTAGCACTTTCCCTCAGTGTTGGAAGCGCCGCATAATGCTCCAAGCCGTATTCCGAAAATGATGCTTTCTCTGATTCCTTTTAAATCGCCCTATAAGCTCCCACTTGTTAGCCTTTCTAAGATCATTTGAAATCTCATTCCCTCTCACTCTAGATCATTCTGGAATCTCTTCCCTTCTTTCTGATTACCAGTACGGCTTTCGGTGCTCGAGATCCTAACTGGCGATTACCTTCCTATTAACAGATTTAATGGTTTTCCTGGCCCTCACGGAACTACGGGAAGACGGGTGTGCTGGCGCTTTCGAACTTATCGATACTCAATAAGCATCTGACCGGGTATGCACGCATTCACGCTCTTCAAGCTCCCCTCAGCTTGGGTTGCCTTCTTCTCTTTGCTTACTTATGTCTAGCCTTTCTTTCAATCAATCGCCTCAATCGGCGGCTGTTGTTGATATGGTGTGACTTCTTTTTTTCTGTCAACAGTGGTGCTTTCCTCAGGGTTCTGTTTTCTCTCTAACTTGTATTCTCATTTCAATTCAATGATCTTCTCCGCACATCTAACGTCATCACCACTCTATGTCGATCGACGACCCTTCATTCTTTCAACTCATATCAATTCGCTCCCTCTGTTTTACTTCTCAGAATGCCATCCTCAAAGTCTTAATCTTTCCGATTGCTTATTCTCGCTGATCTGGACAGAAATCAGGGTTGGTCGTCTCAAGCTGTGAAATAATTCTTTAAAACTCCAACTTCTACACAAAATCTCTCTCTCAAAGACACTTACTTCTATCTCTTTGCGAACGGTTCTCCTCGTCGTCTTCCGTTTGACAATGTAAACATCCCCATTGGCCTAACATAAACTAGAAAAAATGTTTTGAAAACCTCAACTCACAGTGGTTGCTAGGGCGGCCTAAAAGATAACTGGAGCTTCGTTTTATGGTGCGTGACTTTTTTTCCTCTCTCAGTTATTCCACTTCTATAATCAAGGTCTTCATCCGCCACTTGTGACTGGAGTACTGCTCTCATATCTTGGGGTGGGGCTCTGGGTTTCACCGGCTTTGGATTAGGGCGAGTTAAGGCAAAAACTTGTAATACGTCCGTACTTCCATTGCAACTTGACCCTTTATATTTGCGGGCGCGATGTGTGCTTTATTTTTCACCTTTTTCTATAGGTCTCTAGAGGCAAGTGCCGAGGAAGTATCGCCTCGCTACGCCACCACCTTTAACGACGCCCGCGTAGCAACAAGGGGTGCTGTGTCGGCACATGAGTTTGTGTTGATGTGTAACTCCAGACTGTTCGCTGCGGTGCTTCTTTCTTTCCTGCCACCGCTGTTCTGTGGTCCTTGCCATCTTCTGTTTTCCTACTCAATTTAATTCCCTCACCTTTAACGCCTGCGTCTGAGCTCATCTGAGAATTTGCGTTGCACAGTGGATTTTTGAGCGCTTGTCTCACACCGACACTCCTCTGAATAGGGTTCTGCCCTGTGAGCGGCAGTCGATCAACTAAAAAATAACTAAATAAAGGATAAAGATAAGGAAGTGGGTTAAGTTATGGACATTCTTCCACAAGTAATGCACCTCCGATTCGGGACACTGTCTAGAATGCAGTAAAATAGCATAACCGAGAAGCTGCTCGCTTGCAAAAAAAAAAAAAAAAGAGAGAGAAGTGGAAGCCGCCTTATCTCAACACCTCGCGGCAACAGAACAGTAGCGACACGATCAGTGACGATGGTGGCTTTATCAGCCAATAAAACCTACGAAGATGAGGATTTGGGATAATGTTAGACTTGAATAAGTTCATGGCCCGAAATTGCATTCACCTTCAAACGAATCACACCAGGCGGAACCTCATCTGTAAAAAACTGAAGAGACAGTCATCAAGAGCCAAACGATAATTCAAATTTGCCGTCTGTGTAAGCGGCGATGAGTCTTTAAGAAAACAGGATGGAGATGCTGCTAACAGAAGAGAATCCTTTCATGCCGTGGCATGAAAATGGGCCAAGGTTTTCATTATTTTCATGCTTGCAGGCATATAATCAATTAAGCCCGTTCTTCATCAGTCGAGAGAGGCGTATTATATTGTAGGTTATGTCGATGTATAACACCTGGGTTCGCAAAAAGAATCAGTCTCTGCCTAAGATACTAGTAGAAAGCTATTTTTTGTCCATCAGCAAATTGTGAATTTTTGAATTTGAGTATTGAATGATGTCTATCTTAACCCTTAATAGGCAACGTGGGGTCATAAAAGACCCCAGCAATATCCCTTCCCCCAAAATCCATCTGTAAAAAGGAGACTCGTAGTTTGAAGTTTGATATTTCTGTCTCATTTTTCAGTGAGCTCTAAGCTCTTGACGAGGAAGGATCTTGTTGCTCTATTTCAATAGTTTTTGCGCAATGGAGAATTTGTGTTTTTAGTGTAAATAGTGCTACTATAGGTGCGTATTGGAGAGTTTTTTAGGTGTGACATAGTGTACGTAATAATAGGTACGTGTGTGTGTTTTTTTATGTAATGACCATTAGTGCAGAGAGAGAAGCAAGAGAAGTTGGTTATTACATCTGCGAATCATCGGAGTTTATACGCGCACCTCAGCAGCTTTTGATGGTTAGGTAATATATATATCAAATATATATACTATATATATATTATATATATTATATATATCATTAAATATATATAATATATAATATATTTATATATATATATAATATATATATATATAATATATATATATATATAATATTATATAAATATATCCTCATTGTATTCAAACAGAATTACAGGTTTAAAAAAACTATCTCAGATTAAACGAAACAATGGCCAACGTAATGAAAATTTGAGTACTAACCTGAATAATATTGAATCGGCCTCCACGAAATGCAGCATCTTATAGAGAGAGATGATTTAGACTCTGTTTGTGATGAAATTGAAGATCATCTAGAACATTGAACTCCATATACTTGACATAGCTGCATGAAGAAGAGAATGAGGTCACATCTTATGGTACAAAAAAAAACTTAAAGACGAGAGATTATGGAGGCGTGCTACATCTGACAGAGTCTGCAGCTGCACGCACCTGGTAAGAAGAAGAGGTTTACATCTGAGGATCAACCCTAAAAACGCTATCCATAAAATGGATGATAGAAACTATAAAGCAAAGAACAATCATATCTTGAATCCAAAAAAAAAAAACGGTTGTAGGAGAAAGAAGAAGCTTAACGGTTGAACTTCTGTCCAACTTCCCCTAAAACCCTTCTCCTCTACTGAAAGTTTAATTCCCTATTTAGAATATTGGGCTCTTTTTTGATGATTCGTTTGTCTCAAAAATTGTTATGTACACCAACAAGTCCATGGAGAATTTGCAGCAAAAATATAAAACTAAAATGCAACAATAGCAAAAACAACAGTTGTAGAGATGAACGTACGGAACGTACGGTATGGCTGTGGGATTTACGGAACAGCAATGACCGAGAGAAAATTTTGTTTTTTGCTTGGGTCACTCCGATTAGATGACCTCGATACTAGAGCTGAAAGAAGAGAGAACGATAAATTTGCTCCAATACGTGAGCTTTGGAACGACTTTTGTTAACAAATGCAAAGATAACTACAGCCCAGAAAAATATATCACTGTCGATGAAATTATTAAGGGTTTGAGGAATGTGTCTTCAAGCAGAATATATGCGACAACCGCCGCAAATTATGGAGTGAAAAAACTGATGCGCTTGCGACGCAAAACATTATTATACCTGGTCAACGCTCTCTCCGATCCTTGGAAGCACTGACCATTGTTTTACACATACATTTATATGGTATATATATATAGTTATATTATAGTATTATATATATATAATATACGATATTATAATATATAGTAAGAATATATATATATATATATATATATAAATATATAATATATAAATATATATTATAATTAATATAAATAGATATCTATATCATGCTGTCTGGAAAATATTTTTTGAAAACTGGAATGGGTAGGAGGAAAGGTAGTAGAATTGTCCAGGGTAGATTTAGATGGAAAAAAGAAGGTCACAGATTAATTTTAACCCTTTCAGAGCAACAGAACTATCAGAAAGGATAAGAGGGGGAATGGCAGATTGACAGAAGTTATTAGAGATGTTTTTGCAAGAGGCCTGAAATTTTTATAAGTAAGAGAACCAAAAAAGACATCGCACATCCTTTTAGTGTAAGCATGATTGGCTTTTTGAATTAATTGACTAAATTTTTTTTCAGTTTTGAAGGTGATGGAAATTATATATTTTAGGTGTTAGTTGGTTTGCATGCATTTAAACCTGGTATATTTATTTAGTAAGAACTTCTTTGCAGATGATATATTTTTCTCAGGGTATTTAGAACTACTTTAAACTGGATCAAAACAAAATTTAGGTATGAATTCTTAAATTTGCTTTTACTACCATTTATAAACACCTATTTTTATTCCACCATACATTTATCAAACACATCGATTCACACCTTTTTAAAATTTGCTATATCCATGGCATCACATTTGCTTATATTGTAATTTGTAACCCTAATATCTGTCAAATGCCGTTTTAAATTGTATAGTCTGTAACTCTAAATAAATAAATGATATATAAAATATATACTATATTATATATATAATATATATTATAATATAACTATATAATATAATATATATATAACCTAATATATATATACCTCACATATGAGAATACTCAAGCTACTTTAATAATTATATTGGGGTATAGAGAGGTGGTATTGCTTTATCGTTTATTTTATACGAAATGGACAATGCAACATTTAATTGTTCAAGGCCAATGGGGCAATAAAGATAAATAATCAATGTAATATATCACAAGTTTGGAATGCACTAATTATTATTATATTTTGCCTGGCGTTCGCAAATGCCAACCTCTCTTCGCCGAGGTGCTCAACAGAATTCCGACTAGAGGCCGGTGCCTTCAGCAGAAGGCCCCGCCTGCTAGTCACATTCAAATTCACAGCTCTCATTGGTCAACTTGAATGCTTTGCTAATAGCACTATTATAACGAACTTTTATAGGCTCACATGGAGGGTATGAATGTCAGCCCTTTACAGAAGCGCACGGGCGTATATGGCACACATGCCATCACGCACACTCAAATAATATTCATACAAACGCTCGAATATCAAAGCATAATTGGTGATCTCGGACTCCTGAAGGGCTTTTAAGTCATATACATACATAATTAAAAAACCTTCAATTTGACCTGAAAAATAATTCAATAACAATAAATTTAAAAGAAAAGATTAGGGAAGAATTAGAAGCACTATGGGTAGGAGGATAAAGAACTACAATAAAAATAAATTAATGATAAATGAGGCAGTTAATATAATTTTACTCTCGTTAAAACGTAGTCAACCTTTATTACACTTCCTGAAAAAAAATATTTTTAGCTTATTTTTGTTTCTATTTTAATTTATACAGTCTCCCCCAGCGATTCCATTCTCCTTTCCTGTTTCCCATATCTCTCTCTCTCTTTCCACTTCCTACAAGCTGAAATAGATTTTTATGTTTTTGAGATTTTCTACTGCAGGTTGGTTGTTTTTTAAAATATAAACATTGTTATTTATAACCTTGATGACTTTATAAAAGCCATGTTATTTTGGCCCTAATTTACCAACATTACATTGTTTGCTCTTGAACAACACAAATTTAGCTTGTTTCAAGTTCTTTATCGTAAATATGTTTCGGTTCCGCAGATTTGTTCTGTTTGCTAACGGCTTGGCCATAAGGGCTGTAAGTTTGGTCTCATAAGTCAGGCCTGTCTGACAATGACGTATCAACCGAACCTCCAATCAGGGTAACGTTTTTTCCTAATAATAGATGCGTGGGCGTAACACATACTTCTTTTATTGGTGCCTGCTTCAATGCAAAGAGAGCAAAGGGTAAAATTTGCTACCAGTCGTTTCTTTAATTCTGGCTCTGCCAACATGCATATCACTCACGCTAAAAGCGTCCTAGGCAGAGCTTCTACTTTTCCGTTGACTAACTTGCGGTTGCATAATGAGAGGTGAAAATCAGTTGGCACACTTCTTGAAATAAGGTGGAAGTGAAGCTTCCTCTCTTATCCGTAACAATAACATCTGGTACATCATAGAAAAGGAAAATTTTATGCAGAAATGCCTTAACTATTGTCTTTTTATTAACTTCTTTAATTCTTTAATTTGGTCCGGCCAAATGAAATTGCTGCAACGATCAATTAAGGTAAATAAGTATCTGCAACCCTGAAAAAGTGGTAGCTTAAAAATATCTGCATTTAAAGTCTTGAACTTATACTTTACTAATTTATACTTTCAATACTCGGGGTTGATTGGACGACCGATTTTACTATGATATCACTGATCACAAGAGCGCACAATATTCTTCGCCCGTTTAGGTATATTCCTAAAAACAAAGTCCGCTTTTACAGCAATTTGCGTTCTATTGATGCCTAAATGGCTTTGCAAGTGAAATATCTTTATTATTTCGTCAATGCATGCGTCGGACACAACTACCCGGGTGTATTCCATAGAAATATCCACAAATAATTCCACCTCTTTCATTTCAAACCAAAATTTTTGTTTAACAATCCTCAATGCACTGTTCTCATTCTTCTTCAAAACATTCATCAGGTACTCATCATCTTTCTGCTTTTCACTAATTGATTTATAATTTACTTCCTCTTAAATCTTTCAATCATCAATTTGTTACTTCATTACAGCAATTTATCAGGCTTATTCACTTTATTTCAAATAATTTGGTTTCATAACTACTGTTAGTAGGCTGTTTTTTTCACGTTCTGTCCTGCGCAAAGCAACAGTTATGCCTTGAGAGCGAGGCGCTTTGCAACATTGAAGCTCTTGCTATTTTGTTGTAAGAATACAGGTGTAGTTTTCTCTTGCGTCTCTTAATTGGTTGTTACTTTCTTTGAGGGCTCGTGATTGGCTGACGTTTAAGAAGAAATGACATCGCGCGTCCTTTCGTTATAAGCTCCGTTATTGGTCGAGGAGATGGTTGGCTCCGCCTCCTCGTTTTTCCGTATGTGGGTAACAGATTTTTCGATCGCATCTTCGTACAATTCTCCTTCGAAGATTTGGTTTCGTACTAAATAAGTTGCTAAGGTATTTTCCTTCTTCGTAATAAATTTCCAAGCAACATTGTAAGAGCTTAGTAGATATAACTGCTGCACTTCCAGGGAGTTCTGATTACAGCTATTATTAACCTTATTGTATTTTGCAATTAAAGTACGTAACTGGTTGGAAATCACTATTCTCATTTCTGCTAACAAATAACCATACCGATTTAACATTTTTGACAGCCAGAGGAGTTGTTTGCTTACTTTGTCATACTTTCGCGCTGTGGGGCTCAAGACGCTGCTATAGAAACCGTAGGGGGAACTTTCCTTTGTATCCCTCAAGATCACTCCTACGACTGCTTCGGGCGACTCATGCACAAGTATTTGGATATTTGTTTTGAGCATGGGTAAGCAAGTGTACAAGCATTTAAAGTAGCAGTCTTGACGTCACTGAAAGACTTTTGCACCCGTACATTCCATAGTACGCGCCTGCGCGAGTAGGGCTTGCCTTTCAAAAATAACGTCAGCTGTTCCATGATTTCTGCCAAGCACGGCAGTGACGCTCGGTAAAAGCTCACCCGGTCTATGAATCTTCTCAATTATTTTATCCTTTTAGGTCTCTCGCTATTAATGATGTCCTTCACTTTTTCGGTGTTCGGCCTCACCCCCTCCTTATTTATTATAAAACCCAGATATTTCAATTCCCCTACCCCTATTTTGCATTTTTCGGGGTTTAAGCTTATGTGAAGCAATTGTAACCTTTCTAATACATATTCCATTAATTTTTTTTTGTTTTTCTTTTGCTTCAGAAAGCAAAAATATATCATCTATATAGGAGTGGCAATTTTCTATATCTGACGACAAAATGCTAATCAAGCGCTGGAACGGCGATGGTGAGTTAATGTAACGCATCGGCAAACAGGTATAGATAAAAGTACCCAAATTAATGGTCATGGTAAAAGCATTTTTACTGTTTTTATGCAATGGGATGGTATAGAAAGCTTGCGTCAGGTACAGATTTGTAGAATATAAAATTTTTTTTAAAGCAAATAAAGCATCATGTATATTTGGCAGCCCAAAGACATCTACCTCGGCCCGTTTATTTAATTGTCTAAAATCTGTATTTCATCGGATTTTATTATTATCTTTCTCCAAGACCGATATTGAAAAGGACCATGCAGAATTGGTACGCTTTAAAACGCCCGTAGAAACCAGCTGGTTCAAATCTACTTTCTTGCGCATGTACAGTTTGTGTGGAATCCTTTTTGGTCGCATCCTTATGGCTCCCCCCTTCCCGAATGTTTGGCCGATAGGGGAACGTGGAGGCTAACTCCTGTAAAATCTTCTCAGGCAGGACTGCTTTTTGTTTATTTACTATTTTCTTTGTTCTACTTTTGCTTTCCGCGTAACTAGCTCCCCCCAGTTATGGTTTGGGGATGTTTTTGATAATATAGTTTTTAATTTTTTTTATATTAGATTTTTATATCGTTTAATATAAATATTCATTTATATTGGGTAAAAAATTATTTCAAGTAAAGCAATACTAATGAGAAAGTAGTGAAAATTTTTCGAGTGAGAGAGAAAGCTTTGACAAAATCAATGTTTATGGAAATTTTTAAAATAATATTCTGATTTACGTGCACAGTTATTTGTCACATGATCAATCATTATTCTATTTGAAATTTGTTCACAGACAAAATGTATTTGAACCGAGGTCTGATATATATATATATATATATAATATTATTATATATAGTATATAAATTATATATATATAAACTCACTCTATATATATATATATATATATATATATATATAATATATATATTTTTATATATATATAATATATATATATATATAATCATATATATATATATTATTATATATATTTATATATATATATTATTAATATATTATAATATAATAATATATATCCTTATATATATATTATATATATATATATAATATTATATAATATATATATATACTAATCACATATATAATATATTATATATAATAGGCGGAGTTTTACGAAGGGGAAGCAAAGGAGAGACTGGGAGCCTATATAAAAAAAATACGCACTAATGTAACTCACAAAATAATTCAAATTCTATTAATTACTATTTAAAATAATGTTTAAAATGTTATACACAAGAGCGCTAATTTTACATTAATATACCATTTATTCTCTTGCGAAAATATATTTTCATAAGGATGCATTGACTCTCAACGTATACGTCCGGAAGTTCGTACTCCAAGAAGATAATTTAATGCTTTCAAACCTGCGATATGAAAAAGCATCATGATTCTATATACTATATTTAGTACTATCTTTGAGGATTTACTTCACAAAGCTCCTCTCAAAACGTCATAGAAATAACCCAAACTTTGGCACCCTTTGGCAGATAATATGTGAAAGAAATAAAGAAAAACTAATTTTTTTTTAGAAAAATTAAATACAAAAAATTATTTAACTTATAATATATATATAATAAATATATACCACTACTATATTATATATAATACACTATATAACTATTATAATAAATATAATACACTATAAATATATATATACTATATATATAATATAAATATATTTATATATATATATATATATATATATTATAACTATATTATATATAGAAAGAGAGAGAGAGAGAAAGAGAGAGGAGAGAGAGAGAGAGAGAGAGAGAGAGCGAGAGAGAGAGAGAGAAGAGAGAGAAGAGAGAGAATAAGAAGAGAGAAGAGAAGCAAGATCTTTGAAGAGAATAGAAAGAAAAGAAGGAGAGAGTTATACTAAAAATTTACTATATTGAGAGGCCAAAAGAAAAGAAAAGGAATCGTTAAGATGTGTAAGAAGCGAAGGAAAAGTCCCAGATTATTGAGAGGACATCCATGCGGGGGCAAGCTTAAGTTCGAGCAAATCGTAAAAAGATTTTAGTCAGTGATTAGCGGACTGTTATATATTAAGGATACCTGTAATATTCAGTCTAGGTTAATAGCTCTAAACTGCAAAAGGTAGAATTAGACATCCTCCCTCATGATGAACTGTGTTGATCATAAATTAAGAATGGCTACGTGGTTTATGTGATATGCTGATAATTATGGAAACTACGGAATGATATAAATCTGGTTATGCAAGGTTTAATTATGGAATTCACGACAAGATGCAAATGGATTAAAAAGGAGAAGTATGTTTTTTGACTCCTTGAAACCAAGGTAAATATTGCCGGACGGACAAGGTATAGGTAGCATTAATAATAGATTGATTAAAGAGAGACTTTCCTCCGGTATTTTAAAAATCTTAATAAGAACATCTATAATGTTTCATGAGGTACGAGTTATCCTGGTTTGTTATTGTTTTGCAACATTTTTAATCAAGAGAGGTAAAAATAGTGATTTATCAAGGTTTATAGTGATTTTAATATTTTCAAGATTTAGGTTTGAAAATGTTGTACTCATTGAGCGTGAGTAAGTGATAACCTGTTTTATTTATATGTTCAAGATTTGGAAATATGTATTTGTTTTGATCCGAGTTTTCAATGTTATATTTTAAAGTCTATTATAATTGAAAATTATAATTATAATGAATATGGTAAGAATTGACAAGCTGTATAGATATAAATATTATAAATTAATAAAAAAGTCTTATAAAACATAATTAAATGGTGGTAATACATAGATCAAGAAGAGAAATTGTCATGTTAGATAATTTATTGAATTATAAATAAAAAAATTAACAGAAAAATACAAATTTAGATATAAATTAATTATAAACCAAAAGAATCACGCAGTTGAACAAGAATCGAACAATAAGAGGAAAAAGAAGCATTTTCAGAGTTAAAATATATCATATAAGTAATATATAAAAATATAAATATAATAAATATTATAAAATAATATATAATATAATAATATATATATATATAAAAATTAAAATATATATATATAATATATATATATATATATATATAATATATAATTATATATAATATATATATATTAATATAATAATAATTATAAAATATTTTGCAAGTGCTCCCCATGTTTTTTCGGTTCAACGAGCCGCTATGTATTATATATAATAAAATTATAACTAATATATATTATAATATATATATATATAATATATATATAATTAAATTTAAGATCAAGACAACTAGATATTTATCAGTGAAATAACATATCTTTTTACTAAACCATATCGATTTTCAGATCAATTTAATAACTATAAAATAATCAAATTTGTATCAATTGCAGCTTTACAATATACACCCAAAATTGGGGTCCTACGCTTCTCCTCGTTGCACGTGGCAATACAGAGGTTAAATTTCGCTACAAATAAAGAGGACCCAGGTACTGCTTTCTTATCTAGAACAACAAAAAACGATTTATATTAAAGCTTCGTGTTGAGAGCATTGCAAACGTCAGCATTACCCATCGCCTTATCAACTTAACAGGCTATAGTGTATGCACGCGGCCTACTTTTTGAGCTCAGAAAAACGATAGGTGGCAACTCTCTCACAACCCTCTCTGTACAGTTTGCCAGCACATTTGTTGCAACATCAGGATTATGTACCTGTACCTTGTCGAAATATTTACAATCAACATGCATATTAGAAATGTTTATAACTGAATCACTGTGAGTCTCTGCATTACTATTAAGAACATTTGAAATTACAGCATTAACATGAGTGATTTTATTAACCATTTCTCTACCTATATCATTAATAAATTTTTGTATATATTATCATTAATGAACTCATTAGAGATTTAAATTTATCAAAATCTCGGTCAAAACTTTTAGTATCCCCAATGAAAGGATGTAATGTATTAGAAAAAGTTGCAGGGATCACTTACTTCCGAAGACGCCAAATAGGACTAACAAGAAGGTTTCAAGAAGGTGATTTAGTGTATTGCTCGGATATGGCAGAATTACTTGCTGCTTTAGGTCAGAACCGTGATCCAAGCAATTGGCCCTTTTTCATAGACTCGTCTAAGAAAAAACTTTAAAGCTATTTTGCTCCAAATTGGGAACAAATATCCATCTATACCTTTAGCTTATGCTGTTAACATGAAGGAATCGTACAAAAATTTGTTAGATGTTCTAAAAGTTATCCATTATAGTGATTCCTATGTCAAATATGTGGAGATTTTGAATGTTATTGCTATTTTACTAGGGCTGCAGTTAGGCTATATCAAATACTGATGTTTACTTTATGAATTTGATAGCTGGTCATGGGAACTTTATTATATACAGAAGCAATGCAATGCATATACTTTCCACCATTGCATATTAAATTAGACAATGGATAATTTTAAAAAAAAACTATAAAATCAGAAAGGGCAAGAATTTTTTTATTTGAAGATCAAATTTCATGAGCTTAGTGAAGATAAGATTAAGGAAGGTATATTTGTTTGCTTAGAAATTAGAGAAATATTGTAAGATGAAACTTTTTGATAACATGTTAAATGAAGGGGAGGTAAGAGCTTGGAAAGCTCTAAAAGATGTTAAAAATTTCTTGGAAGTAATAAATATGAAAATTTCAAAGACATTGTAAATCAAGGAGATCGGGCATAATATGTCCTTAACGATTCACTTGCTTGATTTATATGTCAAAAACTTCCAGGCAAATCTGTGAGCTATAAGTGACGAACATGGAGAAAGATTCAACCAAGACATTGCATTCCTTGAGAAGAGAATCAGGTAAATGGAACATGAATTTTCTTGTGGATTACATTTGGCAATTAATAAGGGAGGAAAATATCGCCGTAAATCATCAGTTATAACATTTTGGGGTAAAATTTAATCTGATTAATACAATTAATAATAAATATATAAATTTATATATTTTGGTACGTGCTAACAACTCGCCGTGGCAAAAAAACTATAAGTGGTAGAGAATATCCAAGGCTATTTTATTATTCCTCATCAAATTGTGGATAAGAAATACTCTATTTTATCTATATCACGAAAAAAAAATTATTTTTGTTTATCAGTGTAATATTTCAAAACTGACTGAAAAATAGTTTAAGTGTCTTTGCTTCATAACGTCTTGTGACAAAATGAGGCTTAATATTTTTATCAATTTATGCATATCAATTATATCAACTATCAACTGTATGATTATTTCCAACTGATTTCTATGTATTTTGGTTTGCTCAAAACCAAAATACATAGAAATCAGTTGGAAATAATCATACAGTTGATAGTTGATATAATTGATATGCATAAATTGATAAAAATATTAAGCCTCATTTTGTCACAAGACGTTATGAAGCAAAGACACTTAAACTATTTTTCAGTCAGTTTTGAAATATTACACTGATAAACAAAAATAATTTTTTTTTCGTGATATAGATAAAATAGAGTATTTCTTATCCACAATTTGATGAGGAATAATAAAATAGCCTTGGATATTCTCTACCACTTATAGTTTTTTTGCCACGGCGAGTTGTTAGCACGTACCAAAATATATAAATTTATATATTTATTATTAATTGTATTAATCAGATTAAATTTTACCCCAAAATGTTATAACTGATGATTTACGGCGATATTTTCCTCCCTTATTAATTGCCAAATGTAATCCACAAGAAAATTCATGTTCCATTTACCTGATTCTCTTCTCAAGGAATGCAATGTCTTGGTTGAATCTTTCTCCATGTTCGTCACTTATAGCTCACAGATTTGCCTGGAAGTTTTTGACATATAAATCAAGCAAGTGAATCGTTAAGGACATATTATGCCCGATCTCCTTGATTTACAATGTCTTTGAAATTTTCATATTTATTACTTCCAAGAAATTTTTAACATCTTTTAGAGCTTTCCAAGCTCTTACCTCCCCTTCATTTAACATGTTATCAAAAAGTTTCATCTTACAATATTTCTCTAATTTCTAAGCAAACAAATATACCTTCCTTAATCTTATCTTCACTAAGCTCATGAAATTTGATCTTCAAATAAAAAAATTCTTGCCCTTTCTGATTTTATAGTTTTTTTTTAAAATTATCCATTGTCTAATTTAATATGCAATGGTGGAAAGTATATGCATTGCATTGCTTCTGTATATAATAAAGTTCCCATGACCAGCTATCAAATTCATAAAGTAAACATCAGTATTTGATATAGCCTAACTGCAGCCCTAGTAAAATAGCAATAACATTCAAAATCTCCACATATTTGACATAGGAATCACTATAATGGATAACTTTTAGAACATCTAACAAATTTTTGTACGATTCCTTCATGTTAACAGCATAAGCTAAAGGTATAGATGGATATTTGTTCCCAATTTGGAGCAAAATAGCTTTAAAGTTTTTTCTTAGACGAGTCTATGAAAAAGGGCCAATTGCTTGGATCACGGTTCTGACCTAAAGCAGCAAGTAATTCTGCCATATCCGAGCAATACACTAAATCACCTTCTTGAAACCTTCTTGTTAGTCCTATTTGGCGTCTTCGGAAGTAAGTGATCCCTGCAACTTTTTCTAATACATTACATCCTTTCATTGGGGATACTAAAAGTTTTGACCGAGATTTTGATAAATTTAAATCTCTAATGAGTTCATTAATGATAATATATACAAAAATTTATTAATGATATAGGTAGAGAAATGGTTAATAAAATCACTCATGTTAATGCTGTAATTTCAAATGTTCTTAA
>JABUQX010116980.1:25000-39233 GCA_015478945.1 Trachelipus rathkii
AATATATTATATATATATATAATATATATTTATATATATATATATATTATAATAATATAATTATATATATATATAATATATATATAGTTATACTATATATATAATCAGACCTCCTTTCTAGTGATGTGGCTCAACATTTAAACTAGAATATATTGATCGATCTGTGACAAATAAACTGTAAATTTAAATAAGAATATTGATTTAAAATATTGCATGTGCATGGTATTTCAAAGGCCATTCTCTCTCACTCTAAAAATCTTTCTCTCCTTCTTATTAGTCGTATTTTTTTACTTTAAATAATGTTACTTACAAATATAAAGAATTATTTTTAAATCCTTATGAAACGGAAAATCTTAATATAAAAAGAAACAACAACGGAGATTAGAAGAAATTTTTGAAGGTCACGGAGAAAGGGTGGGGGGAGCTAGTTACGCGGAAAGCAAAAGTAGAACAAAGAAAATAGTAAATAAACAAAAAGCAGTCCTGCCTGAGAAGATTTTACAGGAGTTAGCCTCCACGTTCCCCTATCGGCCAAACATTCGGGAAGGGGGGAGCCATAAGGATGCGACCAAAAAGGATTCCACACAAACTGTACATGCGCAAGAAAGTAGATTTGAACCAGCTGGTTTCTACGGGCGTTTTAAAGCGTACCAATTCTGCATGGTCCTTTTCAATATCGGTCTTGGAGAAAGATAATAATAAAATCCGATGAAATACAGATTTTAGACAATTAAATAAACGGGCCGAGGTAGATGTCTTTGGGCTGCCAAATATACATGATGCTTTATTTGCTTTAAAAAAAATTTTATATTCTACAAATCTGTACCTGACGCAAGCTTTCTATACCATCCCATTGCATAAAAACAGTAAAAATTATTTTACCATGACCATTAATTTGGGTACTTTTATCTATACCTGTTTGCCGATGCGTTACATTAACTCACCATCGCCGTTCCAGCGCTTGATTAGCATTTTGTCGTCAGATATAGAAAATTGCCACTCCTATATAGATGATATATTTTTGCTTTCTGAAGCAAAAGAAAAACAAAAAAAAATTAATGGAATATGTATTAGAAAGGTTACAATTGCTTCACATAAGCTTAAACCCCGAAAAATGCAAAATAGGGGTAGGGGAATTGAAATATCTGGGTTTTATAATAAATAAGGAGGGGGTGAGGCCGAACACCGAAAAAGTGAAGGACATCATTAATAGCGAGAGACCTAAAAGGATAAAATAATTGAGAAGATTCATAGACCGGGTGAGCTTTTACCGAGCGTCACTGCCGTGCTTGGCAGAAATCATGGAACAGCTGACGTTATTTTTGAAAGGCAAGCCCTACTCGCGCAGGCGCGTACTATGGAATGTACGGGTGCAAAAGTCTTTCAGTGACGTCAAGACTGCTACTTTAAATGCTTGTACACTTGCTTACCCATGCTCAAAACAAATATCCAAATACTTGTGCATGAGTCGCCCGAAGCAGTCGTAGGAGTGATCTTGAGGGATACAAAGGAAAGTTCCCCCTACGGTTTCTATAGCAGCGTCTTGAGCCCCACAGCGCGAAAGTATGACAAAGTAAGCAAACAACTCCTCTGGCTGTCAAAAATGTTAAATCGGTATGGTTATTTGTTAGCAGAAATGAGAATAGTGATTTCCAACCAGTTACGTACTTTAATTGCAAAATACAATAAGGTTAATAATAGCTGTAATCAGAACTCCCTGGAAGTGCAGCAGTTATATCTACTAAGCTCTTACAATGTTGCTTGGAAATTTATTACGAAGAAGGAAAATACCTTAGCAACTTATTTAGTACGAAACCAAATCTTCGAAGGAGAATTGTACGAAGATGCGATCGAAAAATCTGTTACCCACATACGGAAAAACGAGGAGGCGGAGCCAACCATCTCCTCGACCAATAACGGAGCTTATAACGAAAGGACGCGCGATGTCATTTCTTCTTAAACGTCAGCCAATCACGAGCCCTCAAAGAAAGTAACAACCAATTAAGAGACGCAAGAGAAAACTACACCTGTATTCTTACAACAAAATAGCAAGAGCTTCAATGTTGCAAAGCGCCTCGCTCTCAAGGCATAACTGTTGCTTTGCGCAGGACAGAACGTGAAAAAAACAGCCTACTAACAGTAGTTATGAAACCAAATTATTTGAAATAAAGTGAATAAGCCTGATAAATTGCTGTAATGAAGTAACAAATTGATGATTGAAAGATTTAAGAGGAAGTAAATTATAAATCAATTAGTGAAAAGCAGAAAGATGATGAGTACCTGATGAATGTTTTGAAGAAGAATGAGAACAGTGCATTGAGGATTGTTAAACAAAAATTTTGGTTTGAAATGAAAGAGGTGGAATTATTTGTGGATATTTCTATGGAATACACCCGGGTAGTTGTGTCCGACGCATGCATTGACGAAATAATAAAGATATTTCACTTGCAAAGCCATTTAGGCATCAATAGAACGCAAATTGCTGTAAAAGCGGACTTTGTTTTTAGGAATATACCTAAACGGGCGAAGAATATTGTGCGCTCTTGTGATCAGTGATATCATAGTAAAATCGGTCGTCCAATCAACCCCGAGTATTGAAAGTATAAATTAGTAAAGTATAAGTTCAAGACTTTAAATGCAGATATTTTTAAGCTACCACTTTTTCAGGGTTGCAGATACTTATTTACCTTAATTGATCGTTGCAGCAATTTCATTTGGCCGGACCAAATTAAAGAATTAAAGAAGTTAATAAAAAGACAATAGTTAAGGCATTTCTGCATAAAATTTTCCTTTTCTATGATGTACCAGATGTTATTGTTACGGATAAGAGAGGAAGCTTCACTTCCACCTTATTTCAAGAAGTGTGCCAACTGATTTTCACCTCTCATTATGCAACCGCAAGTTAGTCAACGGAAAAGTAGAAGCTCTGCCTAGGACGCTTTTAGCGTGAGTGATATGCATGTTGGCAGAGCCAGAATTAAAGAAACGACTGGTAGCAAATTTTACCCTTTGCTCTCTTTGCATTGAAGCAGGCACCAATAAAAGAAGTATGTGTTACGCCCACGCATCTATTATTAGGAAAAAACGTTACCCTGATTGGAGGTTCGGTTGATACGTCATTGTCAGACAGGCCTGACTTATGAGACCAAACTTACAGCCCTTATGGCCAAGCCGTTAGCAAACAGAACAAATCTGCGGAACCGAAACATATTTACGATAAAGAACTTGAAACAAGCTAAATTTGTGTTGTTCAAGAGCAAACAATGTAATGTTGGTAAATTAGGGCCAAAATAACATGGCTTTTATAAAGTCATCAAGGTTATAAATAACAATGTTTATATTTTAAAAAACAACCAACCTGCAGTAGAAAATCTCAAAAACATAAAAATCTATTTCAGCTTGTAGGAAGTGGAAAGAGAGAGAGAGATATGGGAAACAGGAAAGGAGAATGGAATCGCTGGGGGAGACTGTATAAATTAAAATAGAAACAAAAATAAGCTAAAAATATTTTTTTTCAGGAAGTGTAATAAAGGTTGACTACGTTTTAACGAGAGTAAAATTATATTTACTGACTCATTTATTGTTATTTGATTTTTATTGTAGTTCTTTATACTCCTACCCATAGTGCTTCTAATTCTTCCCTAATCTTTTCTTTTAAATTTATTGTTATTGAATTATTTTTCAGGTCAAATTGAAGGTTTTTTAATTATGTATGTATATGACTTAAAAACCCCTCAAGAGTCCGAGATCACTAATTATGCTATGATATTCGAGCATTTATATGCATATTATTGGAGTGTGCGTGATGGCATATGTGCCATACACGTTTTTGCGCTTTTGCAAAGGGCTGACATTCATACCCTCCATGTGAGCCTATAAAAGTTCGTTATAATAGTGCTATTAGCAAAGCATTCAAGTTGACCAATGAGAGCTGTGAATTTGAATGTGACTAGCAGGCGGGGCCCTCTTCTGAAGGCACCGGCCTCTAGTCGGGATTCTGTTGAGCACCTCGGCGAAGAGAGGTTGGCATTTGCGAACGCCAGGCAAAATATAATAATAATTAGTGCATTCCAAACTTGTGATATATTACATTGATTATTTATCTTTATTGCCCCATTGGCCTTGAACAATTAAATGTTGCATTGTCCATTTCGTATAAAATAAACGATAAAGCAATACCACCTCTCTATACCCCAAAGTAATTATAAAGTAGCTTGAGTATCTCAGAGTATATATATATATATATAATATATAATTATATTATATATATTATATATATATATATATATATATATATATATATATATATATATATTTTTTATATATATTAATATATAATATATTATATATTATATATATATATATATATATATATATATATAACTTTTAATTAAATATAATATTTAAAGCTAATTTAATTAATATAAATGGAAAATTGTTATAAATTTATTTTAATGTAATTATAGAATTTTAAATTAAAAATTTTTACCAAAGAAAACAAAAGAAGAAAATTTACGTATAACTTTGTATCTAATATTTAAAAGTAAAATAAAGAAAAATAAACTATTGAGAATGAGTAAAAGAACAGCAAATACTTTCATTAAGAATGATGTAAATGAAAGTAAGTCAAATTAATCTCATTCGAAAGCTACTATATAAGCAATAGCAAACTTATTATTCCAACATTACAAAATAAAATAAATTCTGAAAAGAAAAGAGAAATAAAGGAAGAATAAAGTTGATTAAGAATCTTAATAAACAAAAAAATGATTAAAAAACAAAACTCATTTTCTAATTGATTTGCTTGGAAAGGAAGCTCAAAGAGAGAGCAATTTATATATCGTATTAGAATTTCAGTGAATATTTACATGTTAGAATACAAATATTCTATACAACACAAACAAAATAAAAATACATGACAAAGTTTTATATTATAATATAATAAATATATTAAATCAGCTAAGTAATCTATTTTTAAAAGGCGTTTACTTTTATAATTCCATTAGCATCTAAGCTCTCTCTCTCTCTCTCTCTCTCTCTCTCTCTCTCTCTCTCTCTCTCTCTCTATATATATATATATATATATATATATATATATATATATATATATATATATATATATATATATATATATATATATATACTATATATATTTATATATATATATATATATATATATATATATATATATATATATATACAGGGTGTCCCAGAATGAAACGGCGCCACTTCATACACGGATAAATTGATGAAAAATAGAAGCATAATACTCTATACATGTATGATCGCTAACGTTTAGTTACGGAGTTATTAGCTATGGAGCCAACCTAAGAGGGTAGGAATACGGTATGCGATACATTATTCCCAATAAATAACACAATTGCATATCTTTATTCATGAAATTATTATGCATCATATACAGGTTACAATAGGTGTTCAAAGTGCGCCCGCAGCCCTGATGCATGCAAGGCACCTCCGTAAAACAGACATTGTCGTTGACCGGTTTTCACCTGTGGTTATGTCTGCAGACGATTGCCTGATTCTTTACTGCAGTTCCCATACGTCATTGACTGGGTGGCGTATACTACACCTTTGATTGCACCACAGGCAAAGAAGACCAACGGTGTGGTGTCAGGCGAGCTTGGAGGTCAGGCAACAGTGCCTCCCGACCTATCCATCAAAAAGGGTAGTTAGTGTTATGCCAGGTGCGTGTGCCTCTGCCAAAGGCAGCTGAGCAACCATCAAACTGAAACCACATGTGACATATATTTAACACGAGTACACCTTCAAAGTACAATCTGAACTATTCCAGAGGAATTGAAGGTAGTTTTGGTCGTTGAGGCGGTTGGGTAGAAAACCGAGGAAATTTTTGGGTATTAATAATAGCCACAAATTACATTTAAATTCGTGCTGGTACTGATGCTCCCTGATTAAAAAAGGATCCTCCTGCTCCCATACGTGACTGTTCCTCTGGATGTGAGTACCACGTACACTGAAAATGGCTTCGTCCGTCCACAACACTGACTTTGGAAAACATCTGTTTGTATTACTCTGTCCGATTAACCATTCACAAAAGTCGCTCGACATTCTATGTCGGTGAGCAGTAAATGCTCTACACGTTGCAAATAATATGCATGGTGTCAATTCGCCGCCAGTGTTCTTCATATTGGTGAACGTGGAGCAGCAGGTACAGCCACCACTCTACATACACTCGATGACCGGTTTGAGTCAAAATACCAGAGAATGTCATGGACCAGATGGCGGTGGCGAAGTACCGCATAAACTCTATTCACAATGCCAGCCGGTCTAGTACGTAGTATCGGTATATTCCCTGTTGAAATCAGAGTTGGCATTAAAAACAAAAAACCCACCTCCAAATAAACAAAAGAGCCCACTAAATCCAAAAATGCCCTGATGCAATGTTTTTTTTGTTTTTGTTTTTTGAATTTTTAGCTATTATTTTTGACACAATTTGTGAGATATTTTTAAAAGTTATGCTATATGCAATAATAACAATTTATATTAATGTTTTATTTTAGTGTTTCATAGTTGCATCTTATTCAAGATTTTCACTGATACACTGTTTTATTTTTTAATAATGAGAAATGAAAAAAATATTTCAAAATTTAATACAAAAGTACAAATGATGTATCTTAAATTTTTTTGACTAGAAGTAATAAATAGATTCAATTATTTACAAATTCCATTATAACGTTTTGTTATTACATTTAAAATAAAAAACAGTAAGAACAATAACATTAACAAGACTGTCCCAGTAAAGCCAATAGAACCAATCATCAAAAATGATCATGTAAATACAAAGCAACCAAGGGGTTGTCAATAACTTTACATAGTATAGTTACAAAGGTCTAAAACATTCTCATGCAATTCTAAAATCACCGCAAAGTTTTGTCAATAACTTACACAGTACACAACTCTCTATTTCCTATGAGAATCTGTACAGTCCATGCTAGCCACATTACAAGCTTTAATATTATAGTAACATGCAGTTTTAACCTTAAAACTACTATAACTAAAACCTGACAAATTTGGCTTAATCAAAATATACTATGTGATACCCAAGCCATCCACATACCTATCAATCTTTCTAAATGTTGCAATCGAGTCACAACCAACACTCTGTGGCAAACCATTCCAAATTTTTAACGCACCTTATTACATAGTGGAATTCGCTATTTACTCTCGTAACTACCGCCTTTTCCTTCTTAATTTTCTTCCTATGCCCCCTGGTCTCCCATCCGTGCTCTACTATGAAGAATTTATTGGTGTCCGTATTATCAATAGATGTAAATATTTTGTAGACTTGTATCATGTCCTTTCTGAGAAATCGTCTTTCTACAGAAAATATTCCTAACTCCTTCAGCCTCTCCTCATAGCTTTTACCCTCAAACCCAGAAATATACCTTGTTGCTCTACGTTGCACTCTCTCTAGCATATCTAAGTCTTTCTTTAAATAAGGGGCCCAAACCTGTGCACAATACTCTAATATTGACCTAACATAGCTATTATACAGTTTACTTATAACTTCTTTGCTCTTGTAAACAACATTGCGATTTATTATTCCCAGCATCTTATTAGCTTTATTCCTTGCTTCCAAACACTGATTAGCTACTTTCAAATTACTGCTTATAATCACACCTAAATCTTTTTCTTAGTCCACAGATTCAAGCCAATTCCCATTCATATCGTAGTTAAATCTTTTATTTGAGTATCCTAGATCAAGAACCTCACAGTTTTTACTATTAAAATTCATATCCCACTTGTCTGCCCACCCAAGAAGTTTATCAAATCATTTTGAATCTTTATATATCCATCACTATTCCTAACTGAGGTAGCCACTTTGGTATCATCTGCAAACTTAGAAACCTTGCATTTAAGTCCTTGGTTTAAATCATTTATATATATGAGAAACAATAGTGAACCCAGCACTGAACCCTGTGGAACACCAATTCACTATTTTCCATGACAACTTATTGTCATTTAGTTGTACACACTGTTTACTATATATATATATATATATATATATATATATATATATATATATATATATATATATATATATATATATATATATAATGATCTTGTAATACTACAAATGCTCGTAGTTGGTTATTTATTGATGATAAAGTCCTTAGGTAATATTTATCAAAATGGAAGTAGACATAATTTTATCTAATACATAACAACTTAATTAAAATCACAGAATAAAAGAGGATGCCGAGCTTTCGTGATCCATACTCGATTCACATTTTCAAGGACTGAAGAACAAAGAATTGGTGTTGATCTGAATTTAGCTACTCCATTCCATCCTCATTTCTGGCAACTTGGTAGTTTTCTCTAAAAAATCTTTTTCAACGATGACGTTTTGTTTTTTAAGTCTTATCGATCAAGTTTACAAGCCTTTTGTTTCCCTTCAAAATATTTTGTTTGTAGTAGGTGATATTATTTTCTCCTTTTGCAGATTGAAAGTTTGGGCTGATTTTTTTAATAAAGGAAAATTAATAGAGTCGTTCCTTATTAAAAACAGCCCAAAATTCAATCTACAAAAGGGAGAAAATACAATTTTTACTAACCTACAAACAAATATTTGAAGGAATAAAAAGCGCTTGTGAACTTGATCGATAAGATTTAAAAAACTCATGGTATTGAAAGATTTTTGAAAAACTACAAGTTGCCAGAAATGAGATGGAAATGGAGTAGCTTAAATTCAGATCAACAACATTCTTTGTCCTTCAGTCACTTGAAAATGTGATCGAGAATGGATCAGAAAGCTCGGCTCCTCTTTTATTCTGTGCATTGTTAATTAAGTTGTTATGTTATTAATAAATATTTTAACTTCCATTTTTGAAAAAAATATTACCTCAAGGGAATTTTTATCCACTCATATATATATATATACTATATATATATTATATATATATATATATATAATCATATATTATATATATTATATATTATATATATTATATATATATATAATATATAATATATTATTATATTATCTATTTATATATATATATATATTATATATATATATATAAAATATATATACATATATATATATAATATATATGTATATATATTATATATATATATTTATATTAAATATATATTATATTATATATATATATATATATATATATATATATATATAATATATAATATATATATATATATATATATATAATATATATATTATTATATATAATATTATTAAATCCAGTTTATTATTCAACAGTGTGTCTTACTCATTTATTTTAACAAAGTGACTATATTCATATACTGTATTTTTTTCAAATCTCCTAATTTACCCCGATTTTACCATAAAAACCCCTGGTGGGTTGGTGGGCAGCTTCTTGGGAGGTATCCATTGCAGACTGCCTGTTTCTAGGTAATAGCTACTGAACTATTTACAGTAAAAATTACTTGCTGACGTGTTCATCAGATTATGAAGAAAATGGAATATACAATTTTGATGAGATGAAGTGTTAATTCTAATATTAATACTTACTTAACATAGTCTTTTTATGAAGCATTTCTATGAATAGCCTATCAGCAATAGCATACCATTACCTTTAAAGTTTTCACCAATCAGAACACGAATATTCATTCAGGAGTGGGTATTGGACAATTTGTTACCACAGGAACCTCTTTTGTTAAATTTTTATAGCATTTACTAAACTAGATTTGTAATTTTATTCTTCATTTATATTATAAAACGAAAACGTTCAATTATTGAACCATTTTATTTTTCCTAAAATAGTAAGTTTCTTAACATATAAACAGCCATAAACCAAAAAGCCCAATTTAGCCCAATTTAGCCCGTTAGATTGCAATACTTATTCATAAAATAAGATGATGATTAGTGTTCTCTAAAACTGATACTATTGACAAACTAAAGTGAGAATAGATGTTTATATGTAAGCAAAAGAATTTTAATAAAGACTTTATCAAAGAAAATAATAGATCAAAATATTTAAATGACTTGCTTCAAATTTTTTAGTAAAATAAACAAAAAAACAAGAAAAACAATGAATGCAAAAGAGTTCCAATTATTTTGCTTCATACACCAAGTAGAGGTTCGACCCCCAAAGGAGTCAAAATTTTTTTTTTTTCCTAGTTAATAAAGATAAAAAAAACTTTCTTTTTTTTTTTGTTTTGTTTCATATCAACCCAGAACCTCAAATAAACCAAAAAATGAAAAGAGAAATAAGGGAAGACAAAAGTTGATTCCGAATCTCTAATTAAAAAGGATTTAAAAAACAAACTCATTCGCTAATTTGCTTTGGCTTCGGACGAAAGCTCAAAGAGAGAATCTTCATATATCGCGTTTTAATTTTAGAAATATTTTAATGTCAGGGTTAAAAACTATTTATAATACTCAAACATATGAACGTTAAAAAATAAAGGTTTAATTTTCATTTTTTAATTACACAAATTTATTTACTTCATGTTATAATTTATAATATTATTTAAAAACAAATGTGTTACTGTTTCAATATGTACATATACGGTTATAATATAAATATATATATATATAATATATATATATATATATATATATATATATATATATATATTATATATATATAATATATATTATTATATATAACTAATTATATATATACCTATATTATTATATATATATACTATATATATATATATATAGGGTGTGGCAGAACCGATTGAGCAACCACTGACGGATTGATTTGAGTCCATCACAATCTTTAATAAAATGACTAAAGATAGATCCGGTCAATAGTAATTGTTTGTTACATATAAAATGTATTTAAAGTGAAGTTATGAAACATTTCTTAAGAAGATACTTAAATACAAAATTTACTTGCAGTTTAGTGATCATCTCCTATATTACGAAGTTTTTTTTTTTTCTTTTTTTTTTGTTTTTTTTTTTTTTTGGTTTTTTCTTTTGATTTTTTAAGAATAAGTTTGCGTGTGACGGAAGTGATTGATAAAGTCTAGAAAGGAAAGAAGAACAGAAGGACTCTCCTCAAAAGGTTTTTTCTCTTACCTTTTGTATTTTAACAGTTTTTTAATTACTATGAAATAAAAGTTCTGTTATCAAAATATTTCACAGATTTATATATTATTTACTTCGTGTTAGAGGCTAAGTGATATCATATATATACTATATATATATATATATATATATATATTATATTATACTAATATTTATATATAGAAGTATAAATCCATGTGTATATTAATAAAGAACTAAAAGTAATTGTTACCCATATTATATAGTATATATATATATATATATATATATATATGTTATATATATATATTTTATATATATATAATATATATATATTATAGTATATATCTATATAATATATATACTAGTATATATATTATATATATAATATATATATATTAGTATATACTATTATACTATAGTATATATATATTGATTATATATATATATATATATATATATATACTATACTATTCTTACAAAGATAAAATATTGAAATTTTGTTATTGTCTGTGATTGTTGCCTGTAACACGGGACATGTTTTTCCATTATCATTGATAGGCTCCAGGCTCCTTAAATTTAAATTCCTTAATATAAACCCGTTAATCATATCCTTAAGATGTCATATATTAATAAGTTATTGCGTGTGACTCCCTGATTGAATAAAGTCTAGAAAGGACAGAAAGAAAAGAAAGGACTCTCCTCAAAAGGGTTTTTTCTCCCTAGCTTTCTGTGTTATTTTAAAGTTTTTAATTTACTATGAAATTAAAATTTGTTAAGTAAATAATTTTAAGTAAGTTGCTTATATTATTATATTTCGTGTTCAGCCGCTTAAGTGAATATTATGTATAGTATTATATATAGTATATAGTTATTTATATATATATATATATATAATTATATATATTATATATATATATATAGTATATAGTATATATAGTTTATATTATATGATTATATATATTATATATATATATATATTATATATATATATATATGTATAATATATATATATATTATTATATATATATATATATATATATACTATATAATATATATATATATATTATTAAACTAAAATTAAAAAAATTATACGTATATTTTGATATATATTATATATATACTTAGATATATATATACTCATATATATATATATATTACTATATATATATATATAAGAAAATATTGAAAATTTGTTAATTCTGTGATTGTTTGTTGTAACAGGACATGTTTTCCTATTATCTCGAGTGTTACTCCACCGAAATTTTCCTTCAAATCTTAAATATCAAAAAGTTGACAGCAGTATTTTTCAAATGCTTTCTATGTGTGTTCCTTCGATGGGAGGAACTCAAAATCGTTCATTTTCATTCCTTAAGTATCGGACAAAAATCATAACTTGATTCATGTAACTAACTTCTAGAGTTAAATCAATGCGCTGTGAAAAGTATTTGGCCTTATGAATTTCATCAATAATTTGATTTTCAATTGTTTTTTGGAGATGAGGAAAATAAATTCGTTGCAAATATTCGCTGACAAATATGACGCGCAACCATTCACCTGATTTCCATATTGCGCAAGATGAATTTTTAAAACTGAATCATATTCACTTAGCAATTAGAAAATACCCAAATAATTCCCATTCTGTTTAGTGCCAATCGTCCGGTTGGATAAACGAAATGCCAATCCCATCTCAGCAAGAAATTTCATTACGGAAAGAATTCGTTTTAGAATATCGCGCCAATAGTCCATTTCAATTTCAGCGCTACTTTTAAAACTCACATCTATGTTTTCCAATTGTTTTGCTTTTCCACGTGTTTCTTCGAATGTTGAGGACTTTTGATCGATCGACTACTATTTCCTTAATCGTTAAAATCAACTGCTGAAAAACAGCAGTATCATTGGAACTGTGATCCACGAATAGTCGGCATACGAGACAAGTATGATTAATTAATTCAGCTCTTGATGCAAATAATTAAATCACGTTCGACTTTTACGCCGTCTTGTAATTCACGTTGCACGTGAAATGTTGAAAAACGTCGATCAGCTGTCGAAGCTCAAAATTATGTTTCGAAAATCTAGCAACATTTTGAACCTAATTTAGCCCAATAGCGCTATAGTGTCGGTAAATCGGTATGAATATCCCATAGTGCAACATCAGTAGGGAATCGAAATTGTGACAGAGAAATTGATCAATTTCATGTGCAAAACTTGAGGCTGATACATTTGAAAATAGCTCATTGAATTAATCGTCATCAATACTCAAATTTATGGACTTACCACAAATTTCTTAATGGTTTCTTTCAAATTTTAACTTCTGTTTTGCTTCTCAATGTCGATTTCAATAGTAACAATGTTTCTTTAACTCTTCATCTATTTTTTTCTATTGCCACTGTGTTTTTGTGCACCAATTATATAATTTCTACCGCTCATTTGGAGTCTAGGCATTGAGGGAGAAAGCAAAATTGCTGAATAAGTATGTTTGCGAGAGTAGCAGGATGAAGGTGGGGGTTCACTGATATAGGAAAATGTGAGATCGCCAAACCTAGAAAAAATGGGCATGATGACTTGTCACTGTTTTAAGACTGAGTCAAGTGGTCGAATGTCTCTCCTTATATACTCATCACAAAAGTTGTGGGGATGAGATTCTATAAGATTCTAGAATACTCTGATGTATTATGTGAATTATTAAAATTAAAATCGAGGATAATATTGAAAAACAATTACTTTGCCTGAAGTCATTAAAACGCACTGATATATTAGTATACTATATATATATATATATTATATTATATTATATTATATATTATATATTTATATACTAATATATATATATATTATTAATATAATATATATATATATTATATATATATTATATATATTAGGCTCTGGCTTAACGTAGGGGTCTCTTCTAATGGTGAAGAGCTACACAAGTAATGATTGAAGACCTAAAATTGTTAGTTCACCAACTACACCAGCAACGATATAGGCCATTGAATCTTTAAATTATTCCTTTAGTACTAAGAAACATTCAGTTTCTTAATTATCTTTTAAGTAAGGAGCAGGACCTGAAGCTCTGCAGTAAAATTATTTCTTTAATAAATGCAGAACCGAAATTCCGCATTTGAAACTCAAAGTTTCCGTTATTTCTTTAATAATAAGAGGTAATACAAAGTTTCCGGCTTGTTATCTCTTTATTATTGAGTAACACAAGGTTAC
>JABUQX010116981.1:0-2500 GCA_015478945.1 Trachelipus rathkii
TCAATATATATATATATATATATATATATATATATAACTCATATATATATATATATATATAATAATATAAATATATATATATATATATACTATATATATATATATATATATATATATATATATATATATATATATATATATATATATATATATATATATATATATAAATATATATATATATATATATATATATATATATATATATATATATATATTTCTATATATAATACATATACATATATATATATATATATATATATATATGTATATATCATATATATATTTATATATATAAATTTATATATATATATATATATTTCCATATTATATATAAATATATATATATATATATATATATATATATATATATATATATATATATATATATATATATTTATTTATATAACATATATATATATATATATATAACTTCTTCTTTACTATATATATATATATATATATAACATATATATATATATATATATATATACTATATATATACATATATATATATATAGTATATATATATATATATATATATATCTTTCTCTTTCTATATATATGCTATATATATATATATATAGTAACCTTATATATATATAACTTATACATATATATATATATATATACTATATATATATATATATATATAATAATATATATATATATATATATATATATATATATATATATATATATATATATATATATATATATATATATATATATATATATATATATTTGAGTCAATGTACAGGACTCACCACGGCTCACAAAGGAGCTGTGAGACTGGGTTGAATAATCATCTCCACGGGTGAGTCCTGGATTATACATATTTTAATATATCATAAACCACCTGAAAGAGACAGACTTGATGCATTTTGGAGGAGTATATATGAAGACCAACGAACACATAATGAAGAGGCGGAATGGATAGAAACAACAAGAAGGAATCCCCAAATAGAAGAAATTAATGAGATGGAATTTGAACCACTAACCGAAAGGGAAGTGATGGAAATGATACGACGTACCAGTAACTGGAAAACACCTGGACCAGACATGGTGCAAAATATATGGTTAAAAAAAATTACAATACTAAGAGAACCTTTAACAAAGTGCTTCAATAGAATTCTGAACGGAACAGCTGAAATACCTGAGTGGATGACCAAAGGAGAAACAGTCCTTATCCCTAAAACAGGGGAAACACAAAACCCAGGGAAATATAGACCAATTACTTGTCTACCAACTATATACAAAATATTAACAGCAATTATTACAGAAAGAATATACAAACATACAATAGAAAATAATATAATAGCAGAAGAACAAAAAGGATGCAGTAAGGGAAGTCATGGGACAAAGATCAATTATTAATAAATAAAATGATCCTAGAAGACAGCAGGCAAAGACAGAAGAACTTAAGCATGACTTGGATTGATTATAAAAAAGCATATGATAGTGTGCCGCACTCATGGATCAAAGAGGTATTAAAAATCTATAAAATCAATAATAAGATAAGAGAGTTTATGGAAAAAGTGATGCAAATATGGAAGATCAATATTAAACTACATCACGAAAATGGTACGATACAAATAAATAATGTAAAAATAAGGAGAGGAATATTCCAAGGGGATTCCTTATCCCCATTGCTGTTTGTACTATCATTGAACCCACTGAGTTCATTGATAAATAACTTGCATAGTGGGTATAGAATAGGATCAAGAAATGAAAAGAAAGGAAAAAACATCTCGCATTTATTTTACATGGATGACATCAAACTATACTCCCCAAACAAACAACAAACAATTGAACAGATGGTAGTTAAGAAGTTTTCGAGTGACATACAAATGGAGTTCGGACTGGATAAATGTGCGTTTCTGGAGTTGAAGAAAGGAAAAAGAATTGACAGTGGAAATATTAGAATAAATGACGAGATCATTAAACAACTAGACCAGGGAGACACCTATAAGTACCTCGGAATAGAAGAATGTGAAGAAAAAGAACATAAGAAAATGAGGGAAAAGCTGATGAAGAAATATGAGAAGAGACTGAAACTAATATTAAAATCTGAATTGAAAAGCAAATTCAAGGTCGAAGCAATAAGAACATTGGCAGTACCAGTACTGTCGTATGGATTCGGAATAATTGATTGGTTCCAAGAAGATTTAAATAAATTGGATATAAAAACAAGAAAAATGTTCCACGCCCATAAAATGACATATAAGAACCAATGCCTGGCAAGATTGTATGTTCCCAGGGATCAAGGTGGAATGGGACTTCAGGAAATAGATGAAATATATAGAGAGGAAGTGATCGGATTAACAACCTATATTGAAGAAAGTGACAGTAAAATCATCGGATGGTTGAAGGAGCACGAAACAGAGAAAGCGATGAGAACATCTTTAACAGCAAAAAAAAGAGATTACCTACGGAAGTATGATATCCCTAACAATGATCCAACAACAGAAGGAATGACAAAGAAGGAAAAGCTTTATAAAAT
>JABUQX010116981.1:25000-32625 GCA_015478945.1 Trachelipus rathkii
AAGTCTCACAGTCTAAACAGAACTTCCAGTTCCTTTGAGGCCCCCTAGCAACCAGTTGGGATGTGAGGTTTCCAACACATTTTTTTTGTTAATTAAGGCCAAGGATGTTTATTTGTCAACAGGAGAGACGACAAAACCGTCGAAAGAGAGGAAAGTTAGAAGGTATTTTGGAGAAGGAGATTTGTAAAAGTTGGGTTTTAAAGAATTGAATTTCACAAAGTTATTTCTATCCATCAGCGAGAATAAAATCGGAAAGATTAAGACGAGAGGCAATTCCAGAAGTAAAGGTGGGAGTAGAATTGATATGAGTTAAAGAATAAAGGGTTGAGTCATCGGAAATACGAGTGGATAGAAGTTATTTGAGGTGCAGGTGAAGAAGATCATGTAATGAAAGTAGGAAATAAAGTAGGAGATAAAGACAAGAACCCTGAGGACACCACTATTGACGAAAAAAGAGTCGCCGCCATCAACAACCAGCCGATAATTGAGGCGATTGTGAAAAGAAAGCTAGTATAGTAGCAAAAGAGAAGGAGGAAACCCAAAGGAGGCGGAGCTTGGAGAGCAGTGACGCGTACCATATACCCGGTCAATGCTTTGGATATGGGTTTTTTTTTTTCAAAAGGCGCACAACCTACCGAAGTCTCCCCGTAGTTCTAGAAGCGAAAAACCCCATAAATCAATCGGTTTTGATGAGGATGTATATCGCCAGTAAACTTCGTGCAACGAGAGACCGTACTGGCGATCGGAGTGAGTTTCCAGATGATCTAAGAAGTGAGTTAAGAAGAGTTTCAAAGATTTAGATAGAATACAAGTGAGAGCTTACAGGGCGATAGTTAGAAGGATCAAGAGCGGCTTCCTTTTTTCCGCGAATAGGTGGACTATGTGAGGCTTCCAACACTGAAGGGAGGGAAATGCTAGTAATTAAGAACATAAGAGAAATATAGTTGAGAGACGAGGGGCCCGATGGCCGAAGAGATTAGCCCTTTACAGTTGCAGAATTAGCAACCATGATCAGAATCGAAATAAGAGGAGGAACCAAAGGTGAGTTAGCGCAACTTTACTTTGATGATAGCCAGCTTTTGGCTCCGTCGAAGAGTATCCCTGCATCGAAACGTTTTCTAGCTGAATGAAAATTAGCGAGAGTGATAGGAAAACGAGAATTTTTTCCAACACTCGATAGGCATCGGTCTCTAGCCCTAATGGCCAGAGAATAGAAGACTGATCGAACACATGGATTATGAAAGGCAGAGAAAGATTTAGTTTTAGAAGGAATGAATTGAGGAAAGAAAATTTTTTCATGAAGAAGGATGAAACCTGCTCAATGACGCCATCAAACGATAAGCTCGCTAACAGCTCCCTCCTTACTTTTTCAATTATTATACATCCATCATTAATCCTTATTGAGGTAGCCAATTTGCCTATCATCTGCAAAGTTGGAAACCTTACATTTAAGGTCCCTGGTCCTAAATATTTATACATTATGAGGAACAGCCACTTGACCAAAGAAATCGTTACGGACCACAAACAATGTCCTCCTCATTTTCCATTAAAAAATACGTTTCATTTTGATAGATTTAAAATATTATGATTATAAATTATTTATTATTATATTATTATTATTATTATTATTATTGATTATTAATTATATTATATTATTATTATTATTATTATTATTAAGTTGTTATTGTTATTGTTATTGTTATTCTTATTGTTTATTGTTATGTTATTGTTATTGTTATTGTTATTTATTATTTTATTATTATTATTTTATTATTATTATTATTATTATTTATTATTATTATTATTATTATTAATTATTATTATTATTATTATTATTATTATTATTAGAAGACTGAAGGAATAAAAGGTTTTGATTGCAAACATAATTTCGGGAGGTTGAACCCCTGACCCTCCTGTCTACAGCCTTATATACTAATATATATTATATATATATATATATATATATTATATATATATATATATATATTATAATATATATATTACTATATATATAATATATATACTATATATATTATATTACTATAATATTATATATATATATATAAAACCGTAATACTATTAGAGAGAGAGAGAGAGAGAGAGAGAAGAGTTTTTTAAAAGTTTTTTTTTCAATTAATCGTCATCGTCATCGTCATCGTCATCGTCATCGCTCGTCAAAATTTGCGTCTAATCGTCCATCGTCATCGGCATCGGCAAAAGAATTTTCATATATCGTCCCATACACTACTAAAAGTAATTAAGAGATATATAATTAATTAAAAATTTATTTCACTTAAATGGTCCCTGTCATGTCATTAATTACTATCCAATAACCTGTAACAATAGTATACCATGTTATTTTTTTTTACAATTTCGACGCGTCGACGTAAATCAGGCAATGCCATTCATTCAGCAGTGGGAATTGGACAATGTATTACCAAATTATATGTTTAATTTATAAATTTTATCCACCAAATTTATAAATTTATATTGTCAAATAATACATTATAACAGAAATGAATTTACAATTACAAAAACCAAATTAATTATTATGCGTTTTAAGTAATATTTTGTCCTCGGAAAATAGAAATTTTAAAAAAGCAAAAGAAACCCAATGTAACCTTAAAAAGCACCGAAAAAACCACTGGGCTCGGTTTTTTTGTCCAACCGAAGTTTTTTTTCATACATACATACATACATACATACATACATACATACATACATACATACATACAACAGTCAACCGGTTACATATACATATCATTTTTCTACACCTATCTTTTCTCGATATACATACATACATAACATACATATTAAAAACATAAATTATAAAAATATATATATATATATATTATATATATATATTAATATATATTATATATATATAATATATATATATAGCTATATATATATAAGATATATATGTATATAATATTTTATATTATATATAATAATATATATATATAATATATATATATATAATTATCAGGCTTTGGTTCAAGTAGAATCTTGGTACTTGTACTTTGTACTTAAGTATTTTTTTGGAGTACTTGGTAGCTTGTCTTGTTGTACTTGCTGTTTTAAAGTAGTTTGTTTTAAAAAAACTTGTAGCTTGTATACTTGTTCTTGAAGGCCCTTTGGTACTTGGTATTTGTGCTTGGTACTTGCGGTACTACTCTATTTGTGGCATTTTATTGCCCACTATTTTTTTTTTAATTTTTTTTATTAATTAATATATATATTAATATTATTATTTCTTATATATGTATTCTAAATAAATTTCCATTTATGAATATAGTATGTATTATATATATATATAATATATATATATATATTATAATATATATTATATATATATATATATATATATATTATTATTATAATATATATATATATTATATATTATATATATATATATATATATAATATATTATATATATTATATTACAAATATATATATAATATATATAATATATATATATATATATATATAATATTATATATATTATATATATATATATATATTTATATATATATATATATATATTATATATATTATATATTATATATATCAATCATCATCATTATCTTTCTTCATCTACCTCTTTTTCCCAAGACTGGGGGTAAGGTGCGTAACATGCACGGGAAACAAAAGAAGTAGAAGAATATGACAAAGTCGAAAAAAAAATCCCACCCTTACTCCCCTTTATATTATTAGTGGAGACTCGTCCGCAGTCAGATAATAACCCTAGAGCTTCACGGGAACCCACCGACGACCCTCACTATGGACCTTCTCCAATGTGGGGTTCATACCTTTGCCCAGGGTGGGCCACAACCATACCACCCACAAAAACCTGCCATTCACTCCTATTATCACCTTTTTTCTTCTCGCCTATGCCAAACTCACATTTCCATTGCCTCCAGACATTCCTTTACTGACTCAATCACTTTTTCTTCGGTCTCCAGCCAGTCGTTTCCCAACACACTCCCACTATACACCCGCTTAACCAACCGACTGTCATTCATCCTTTCCATATGACCAAACCATCTCATTGTATTTTCATTTATTCTCTTATTTATCCCTTTTTTCATACCACACAACTCTGTAATACGTTCATTCCTCATTTTATCAATTCTTCTCAACCTAACGCCCCAAAGATTGTCCATTTGAACACATTGTACTTTAGATCTATACCTCTTTTTCTAGACCATAGTCTCACTAAATATACATTAAACACAGGTAACAACACAGCGCACTCAAGACTTAGTCTCTTTACAATCCACCAAAGGATTTAATTTGCACCAGCCACCTGTCCTGCAATTCAACAACTTTTCTACTACACTCGGCATCTTCCGTTCCTTTTCGTTCAACATATATATCCTAAATATTTAAACTCAGTCACTTGTTCAGCTGCTCACCATCTAGCATAACTTCACCGAGGACTGTCCTCACTCACAAACCATAACCTTACTCTTATCTATGTTTACTTTCAACCTCCTTTTACACACCCTGACAAATCTCCCTCCAATCCTCTCAAACTCTCTTCAGATTCACCGCACATAACCATATTATATTAAAATATTATATATATCTATAGATATATATATATTATATATATATATATATATATATATTATATATATATATATATATATATATATATATATATTAAATAGATATATAGATATATATAGACATATATATATATATATATATATATATATATATAAGTATATATATATATATAAGAAGAAGGAGGGGTTGGGGAGAGGATTAAGGGAGGAGATGGGGAGTGGATAGGAGGAGAGGATAGGGTGAGGAAGAGGTGGGGGAGTATTTTAGTGGATTATTGAATGAAGTGGGGGGGGAGGGGAGGAAGATTTGCAAGAGGTGAGGATGGGGAGTGAAGTGGGGAGGGAGGGGGAGGATGAAATACAAATGGAGGAAATTATTAGGGCCTTGAATAAAGGAAAAAAAGGGAAGTCCGCAGGTCTGGATGGTGTGAGAATGAAAATGTTGCAGAAGGGAGGTATAGGGGTGGAGGAATGGCTGTATAGGATATATAATATATGTTGGAGGAATGGAGAGGTACCACAGGATTGGGAGGATGGTTGTTTGGTTCCTCTGTATAAGGGGAAAGGGGATAGGATGGAATGTGGGAATTATAGAGGTATATGTCTTTTAAGTGTGGTAGGGAAAGTGTATAGGAGAATACTGATTGAGAGAGTGAGAGGTTTAACGGAGGGGAGAATGGGGGAAGAACAAGGAGGATTTAGGGAGGGAAGAGGGTGTGTGGACCAAGTGTTTACACTAAAGATGCTTGTGGAGAAAAGTATAGAGAGGAAAGGGAAAGTGTATGGGTGTTTTTTAGATTTAGAGAAAGCATATGATAGAGTGAGGAGGGGTGAATTGTGGAGGGTGTTGGAGGAGAATGGAGTGGGGGGTAAATTAGGTAAAGGTATTAGGGCTTTTTATAGGAATAGTAGAATGTGTGTGAGAGTGTTAGAGGGGGGAGTGAGATGTTTGGGGTGAGTGAGAGAAATTGAGGCAGGGGGTGGTGTAAGTCAATTTGGCTATTCAATTTGTTTATGGAGAGTGTTTGCAGAGGAATGGTGAGGGAGGGGAGGGGGGTGGAATTGATGAATGGGAATGATAGAAGGGAAGTGAACATGATATTGTTTGCGGACGATACTGCCCTAGTGGCGAAGAATGCGGAAGGGCTGAGGAATTTGGTGAGGGAGTTTGAGAGAATGTGTGGACAAAAGGGGCTTAAAATAAATCCAGGTAAGAGTAAAGTGTTAGTGTTTGAGGAGGAGGAAAGAGAGGAGGGGGAGGGGTTAGAGGTTAGAGTAGGGGGTGTAGTATTGGAAGAAGTAAAGATTTTTAGATATTTAGGGGTGGTTTTGGGTAAGGGGGGAGGGATGAAGGAGGAGATAGAACATAGAGTAGGAGAAGGAATGAGAGCTCTGAGTGGTCTGAGAGAATTATGGAAAGGGGGGGATTTATCACAGAAAGTTAAGATAAGTATGTTTGAAAAAATTTGTGTACCAGCGGTGTTGTATGGGTGTGAAACGTGGGGGTTGAATGCCAGGTCCAGGAAGAAGTTGGAAGTATTTGAGATGAAGGGGTTGAGAGCGGTTTGTGGGGTTAGCAGAAGGGAGAGGATTAGGAATAGGGTGGTGAGGGAGAGATGTGATTGGAGAAAGGGGTTGGTGGGAAGAGCGGAGAAGGGAATGTTAAGATGGTATGGGCATCTAGTGAGAATGGAGGAACAGAGAGTGGTTAGGAGAGTTTGGGAGGCGGAGGGGATAGGAAGGAGAGGAAGGGGGAGACCAAGAAGGAGGTGGATGGATGGAATAAAGGAGATGCTGGAGGAGGGAGGGATGAGGGAGGAAGAGGGTAGGGTGTTGGCGAGGGATAGAGTGGGGTGGAGGAGGTGGGTGGGGGCGAGATGAAGGGAGGTGTGAATGAGGGAGGCTGTACGTACCACTACCCCGCTCAAGCGGGAAAAAGTGTAGGTAAAATAAATAAATAAATAAATAAATATATATATATATATTATATATATATATATATATATATATATATATATATTATATTATATATATATATATATATATATATATATATATATATATATATATTAGGAGAGATGGTGATTGTTTATATTCGGAAGTTTTGTGTAATAAAGCGTTTATTTAGGGTATAGTTTCCGAGGGATTGGAGGAAAGCATATTAGATACCTTATATAGGGTAAGGGGGATAAGGTAACTGAAAGTATTATAGGGTAATTAGTTTATTGAGTGTGTAGAAGATATATTCTTTTTTTTTGGTCGAAAAGTTCGTCGAATGATGAAGACTGATTGGGGAAGACAAGGTGCGTTTAGAAGTGGTAGAGTATGTGTGGATCAAATCTGTACATTGAAACAAATGATAGGGATAATGAGGGAGGAGAAGAATAAATTGTATTTAGGATTTATGGATTTGCAACAGGCGTATAATAGGATTAATAGGGAAGCTCTATGGCAGGTGTTAGTGATATGGTGTTGGTGGTGAGCTTATGAATGGAATCAAAAATAATGTATGACGATAGTGAAGGGTGTGTAGAATAAATAAAGTCGAAAGTGAATTGGTTTAATATTAATGCGGAGTGAGACGCGGGATGTGCTAGGTCTCTTTGGCGGGATCCAATCCTGTATAGTGTGTATGAGGTTAGCGAAGAATTAGAGGGTAGGGATGACAAGGGTGTGTTAGATGATGGAGAATGGAAGAGGTGGAGGGTTCCCTACCTATTAATAGATGAGGATGAATTTGGTTTGTGTGGCGTATCTGAAAGAGTTTTGAGAGGAATGTAGAGAGATTTGGTAGGCGTGTGTAAAAGGAGGGTTTGAAAGTAAACGTGATAAGAGTAAGGTTATGGTTGTGAGTGAAGACAGTCCTCCTTGCGATCCTATCTGTATATGTATGAGGTTATGAAAGAATTAGAGGTAGGGGTGACAAGGGATAGTGTAGAATGATGGAGATGGAAGAGAGTGGAGGGTTCCCTACTATTATTGAGGATGAATTTGTTTGGTGGTGGCGAATCTTGAAAAGAGTTGTGAGAGGACTGGTAGAGAGATTTGGT
>JABUQX010116982.1:0-2500 GCA_015478945.1 Trachelipus rathkii
AAAAGTACGTACCAAGTTATAAGATCTACAATCTTGCTGCTTTAATATATAATTTTCGAAAATAGAATTGCTTATTTTTTAACCACTTTTTAAGATCTTATATTGTAGTTACAATATGTTTTTAAACAGCTCACAATCCAGATATATGACATGTCTCTACTATAGTACTTTTAGTATAGTAAAAAATACTTTATAAATAAACTAATTATTTATTTACATAGAAATTGATAATTATTACCTTCCCACATCCCATCCTGTAGAAAATAACGATAATATAGATTAATATAAATTTAAGCTTCTTAATCAATTTTCGGGGAACTGTTGAATTCCACTTAGGTAGTTTAAACCGGAATATTAATCAAACGACAATGTAATGGGATTTTTTTTTTCCGAATTATTTCCCAAGGCATAGTTGGCGAACAAGGGTTGCCAATAAGTTTTTTTTTTAACTAAAGGAATACCCCAAGATTAAATCGCAAAGAAAGGAAAGAGTCAGGTCTCTTGCCTCAGCGGGGACGACGGGGGGACTTCGTCCCCCTCTGTCCCCCGCCGGCAACCCCTTCAAAATATATATAAAAAAAGGATCATGTGATTATCAGCTTCCACCTCCATATACATATCGAGTGTATGAATTCGAACACATTTTATAAAATTGAAGTGAAAATATTTAAAATCCAATTGAAACTTTAATTAATGCAGCTTTTAACAACCTATAAAAGCTATGAAAAAGACAAATCTATGAATGTATATATATATGATGTAATTACTTTTATATTCATTATTTATTCTAATTTGGATTGTTTAAAAAAAAAAAAAAAAAAAAAAAAAACACCGCTTGCAATTTCTGAACATAAACGTACTAAAATGTTGCTAAACATGGATAAATCGTTCCAGCATATACTCCGTCAGTTTTGATTTTTTTTTTTCATATATGCTAGTATATAATACTAACAATGAATTTAAGTGTGACGACCTGATTCAAAAATATTTAGGACCTGTTTTGTTTTATGGCCCCGTCAGTTTTTTTTTTTTTTTTTTTTTTTTTTTTTTTTTTTAAATATATTGCTAATATAATAAATATTACCAAAATATTTAACTTTTTTAAAAAATATTTAATTTAAAACTGATTATTAAATAATTATTAAAACTATCAATATATTTGAAAAAAAAAAAGAAATAAATTATTAAAAAACTGACGGAGTTAAAACAAAACAGGTCCTATTATATTTTTGAATATGTCCGGTCACCACTTAATTCATTTGTTAGTATATATACTAGCAATATATTGAAAAAAAAAAATCAAAACTGACGGAAGTAGTAAGCTGGAACGATTTATCCATGTTTAGCAACATTTTAGTACGTTTTATGTTCAGAAATATGGCAGGTGTTTTTTTTTTTTTTTTTTTTTTTTTTTTAAACAATCAATAATTAGTTATTTATAAAAGTAAATTACATTATATATATACATTAAGTAAAAGGTTATGTTTTTAATTTTTTAGAGGTGTGAAGCTGCTTTAAATTTAAAGTTTCAATTTTGATTTTAAGCATTTTCACTTCAATTTTATTAAATGTGTTCGATTTCATACAATCGATATGTATATTGAAGGGGGAAGCTGATAATCAACTGATCCTTTTTTTTATACTATATTTTGAAGGGGTCTCGACGCCGACGGAGGGACAGAGGGGGGACGAAATCCCCCGTCGTCCCCGCTGAAGCCAAGAGACCTGACTCTTTCCATCTTTGCTATTTAAATCTTGGGTATTCCTTTAGTTAAAAAAAAATGTTTAAAGAAACCTTAACGCACTCTTGCCTTGAAATAATCGAAAAAAATCGATTACATTGTTCGTTCGATATATAATCGGTTAACTACCTTTTAAAGAACAAGCCTATATTATATATATTATATATATATATATATTATATATATATATTATATATATATACTATAATATATATATATATATATATATATATATATATAATAGCTATTTATATAGGACCTTTTCTGTTTTTCGCGCTCTGGGTCAGTTTTGATTTTTTTGTTTTTTTTAAATAATATTGCGAGTAATATGATACAACAATGAATTTCAGTGGTAACGGAATGATTCAAAAGTTCGAAATATCTTACTTTTAACGGATCCGTAATTTAATTTTTTTTTTTTTTTAACAAAGGAATACCCAAGGGTAAACCGCAAAGATGGCAGGAGTCGGGGTCTCTCGGCCTTCCGGGGGAACGACAGGGTAGGACTATTTCACCCCCTCCGGGGAGGGTCTCCGGAACCCCCGCTCTTTGGTATTTGGGTTGCGGGGGTTCTCCGCCCCTCCCCTACGGTATTGGAAAACGTCCCCCTCTGTCCCCCGTCGGTCGAGCCCCTAATTTTTTTTTTTTTTTTTTATTTTTTTTTGATTTTTTTTTTACATTTTTGTAATAAGCTTTATACGCTGATTCCAAATATGTAATTGGTTTTTCTGTAAGTGTCGTACTTTTTGAGATATTTA
>JABUQX010116982.1:10000-13353 GCA_015478945.1 Trachelipus rathkii
TGTTTGTACTTCGCGACCCCGCATATTACGGTACGATTTATGAACATGATTTTGTGGTAAAATACTTATTGACGTCATATATAATTATTATTATTTTATATATAATATTATATTTATATATATATATATATATATATATATATAGTATTATATATTATATATATATAATATATTATATATATTATTATATATATATTATATTTATATTTATATTATATTATATATATATATATATATATACTGATATACTTATATAGTATATATTTATAATATATATATAATATAATATATAATTATATAGTATATTTATATATATTATATATATAGAAGTAATTATGGAGAATAAATATTCAACGTCATTTTCAGACAAAACTTAGAAGTTTCCGTTTTTTGGGAATATTGCTTTTTTCTAATTATATTATACTTAGTCATATTTACGGCATGATATTAGAAAATGTCATATTTAGAGTAACACTTATGAAGTCACATCATAATGGTGGTACAATAATGACTTTATAAATGGAGGGCGCGCTATGACATATTATTTATTATCTTTTATCTTTTGGTTGGTGTTAGAAAAGTTTCAACTGTTTATTAATCGGTTTTCCTTTCTTCGAGGTTATATGAGTTTATACATTGGATTGGCGTAATTAATCAGCGTTGTAAAATTTCGTTTCAAACCTGACCCAGCTCCAACTGCAACTCCAACTCCAACTCACTCCGACTTCGACTCCGACCTTTAATTTTCGTCTCGATTCCTAAAATCCATTTCAACTCAGACATTTTCGAGTTCTACTCTGCCCTTTGAACTTCATATAATTTTCAAACCAGCTCCGCACTGTCAACTCCGGATAGCCCGATTCTGAATCCGGCTCCTATCTCGATTTGTAAACACAGGGCAATTATGTGTTAATTCTTGACAGACACGAATACTTTCCCAAAAACGCTCCCGACTTTATTCTGACACCGGACTGACTCTTAAACTCAACTTCGACTAATATTTTTCACTCCTGACTTCCTATATCGACACTTCCTCTGTCGACCTTCTCTATTCTCGTCGACTCCGACATCCGACTCAACTTCAACTCCTCTTTCGAACTCCTACTCTTCTCTGTGATTTCGATACTGAATATGACTCCTAACTTCTAATCTCCTATTTGATTCGACCATAAACAGAAGTTATGTGTATTCCTTAATACCCTCGGAGGAATAAACTCCTAAAGTATTCGGCTTCAAAAGTCTGACGCCGATCTGGAACTCCCACACGTCAAATCCTATTTTTCCCAACTATGACATTATTTGTTGAACGCTGCACTTTCACTCGTTCAACTTCGACTCCGACATCGACTAAAACTGTCAACATATTTTTTCACAACGCTCCGACTCCTATCGACAGTGACTATACTCCAGCTTCTAACTCATATTTCGATTTCAACTCTGCAATATGTGCAATTCTTCACTCCAGATGAAAATCAAAAATACGTATTCCGATCTATATTACGATTCAAAAAAATGGGTTTAAAATTTGTTAAAAAATAACCTATACTGGATTGGACTCGCTAATTCACAATTTGACCCTCCATTTGAACTCCGATTCCGATTCTCTTATTTAAGACACGGATTGCCTAACAACCGACTCCGTATTCCCCTACTCCTATTTCGACTCCGGCTCCTACAATCGATTTCGATCAGCACTCACACCTATTTCGACCTCTGCCTTCCGACTCCTACTTCGACTGTCGATTCAGAATACTAGTCATTGTTGACCTCCGATTCCAATCAGTTTTGACTTCCGCTTCTTCTTAAACATCGACTCGGATTCCGACACCTAATCTACTTGCTCCGGCTGCCCGACGTTCCTTATTTCGAGCAACGACTGTGGCTCTTTACAAGCCGACTTCCGATTCCCAACTCTTATATATTCTCGACCTCCATCCTCTAAAGTGACTCCGATTCCGAATTCCCTTTTTCCGATCTCCGACTACCTATTTAGAACCGTTTCCAACTAATATTTTCACTCCTGACATTCTAACTTCGACTAAGTTTCCCGAACTCCTGTTTTCGACCTCCTCTTACTATCATGACTCGGATTTCCCGACTCGATTTCGACTCCTAATTAGCCTGCTTCGTCCGATTCCGATTTAACTCCTATTTGACTCTGGCTCCTAATGCCGCGATTCCGACCTCTATTTCGTCTCCACTTCTACAATCGAGTTCAGATTCCGCGACTCCTAATTATTCGAGCTCTAGCTCTATCAGACTCGATTCCGATCCTATTCTCTAAATTTCCGACCTACACCTACTTCGACAGTCCTTGCAACTCCACCATTAATGAATGTGTAATAGGATTTAAAGTGATGTGCTTAGTGAATATGATCGTATTTTAATAAAAATATTTTTCAAGTTTCGAGATCAATGATTTCCTTTCGGGGTATTTTTCCTTTCAGCGGTATATTAAAATTGCAATTTACCTCAAATAATTGTTTAAAAATTATTATTATTGTTATACTATTATTATTATATATTATTATTATTATTATATATTTTTATTTTTTTAATTAATTTTTACTATTTTTAATATTTTTTATATTTTTTAATTATATTTTAATTTTATGTTCCCAATTTCATATTTTTTAAAAATGTATTTAATAATCATTGTTTAAATTTATTTTTTTAATTGTTTTTTAAAATTATTTTTATCTATTTTTTTATTTTATACTTATCAGTTTATTTGTCATTATATTTGTCTATTATCTGATTATTTTTATTATTATTATTATTATCATTTATTATATTATTTATTATTATTCTTTTATTATTATTATTATTATTTATTATGTATTAATTCAATTAATTAAAATAATAAAAATAATGATAATTTTCTATAAGAAAATAAAAATAATAAATAATTAATAATTAATAATAATAATAATAATAATAATAATAATAATATGAATAATATAATAATATAATTAATAATTAGTTGTTACCTTAAAAGATGAAAAAAGAACGTGAGGGATTTCCTCCATCCTTAGCGTATTTATTAGAATAAGAGAAGAGTTTATCAGTTTCACTCTGAACAATTATAAGATAATTCTTCTAAAAAATATATATTCTTTATATGTAATATTTAAAAATTTGGTACATGTAAATATTAATTAATATAATATATATATATTATTATATATATAATTTAAATAATATATGTTTTTTTTAAAATATATATAATGTCTATAAAAATTATTTGGATTATCTTTTTAAAATATTTCGATATTTTATATAAAAAATTATTATATATCATATATAAAATTATATATATATATAATATATATTATATAGTATATATATATATA
>JABUQX010116983.1:0-25345 GCA_015478945.1 Trachelipus rathkii
AAGGATATATTATGGCCCACTATTTAATAATGGTATTAATGCCTTTAGGATGTATTAATAATGGATTATCATTGGCACTTTTAAATAGGTATTTATGCTTACTTTTTAATAGGTATTTATATGTTAAGTTTAATATGTGATGCCTACATTTAAATTAGGAGTTATATTATGCCTTTATTTAATAAGGTTAATTGACCTTTGATTTTAATAGGTTAATATTGCAATTTTTAATAGAGGTATTATTAGCCTTTTATATATTAGAGTATTTGCCCTTTATCATAGTGATAATTTGCAATTTTAAAGATATATTTAATGTTGTTTTTATAATAGGTATTTGCCATTTTATTAATAAATTGATTCTGTTCAGAACGAATAAGTAATATTATGCAAATTTTCGATATTTTATTATTTATTGACCTTTTTACGGTCTTTTTATTTATATGGACCTTTTTCTATATAATTATTATATTGAGGCCTTCATTAAATAGGTATATTTGTGCCCTTTTTAATTAAATTTTGGGCATTATTTTACATCCGTATAATGATTATCTTATAATTTTCTTTCAGTTTTAAAAGGTATTTTATTATGCCTTAATTTAAATTAGGTATTTGCCTTTTAAAAGGGTATTTGCCTTTTATAATAAGGTATCTTAGCCCTAATAAAAAGAAATATAAGCTACTTTTTAATATGTATATTGCCTTTTTAATAAGGTATTTAAATTGCCTTTTTAAATAAAAGGTATTTGTAAGTTTAATATATAGGTATTTGCCCTTTTTAATAGGTACTTTGCCTTTTATATTTAGAGTATTTTGCAATTTTTAAAATTAGAGCAACTAACTTATTACTATTATATAGATAATTTATACATTCGTTCGTTCGTTCTCTAATTTAATGCATAAAATTAATATAATAAAGGATATGTTATTATTTAATATTAAGGTATTATAATAGTATGCCAATTTATAATTAACGGATATTTTGGCCTATTTCTTAGGTTATTATTGCAAATTATTTTAAATAGTATATGTTATGCCTATTTATAGGTATTTGCCATTTATTAATAAATATTTTTGCCTATTTTAGAATATAGGTATTTAGACAAATTATTTATAATAGGTATTTTTGCCTTTTTAAAAAAGACTTTTGCAATTTTTAATTAAGGTGGATAGGATTTTTTATAAATAAGGTATTTGCCTTTTTCATACGTATTTGCCCTTATTTTTATATTAGGTATTTGCTATTTGTATAATATGTATTTACCATTTATTTTTCTCTCTCTAATCATTTTGAATAGAGTATTTTGACTGGTTTACTTCGGTAATTTAATTTTTTTTAAACATTAATAAAAATTCCATTCTGTTAATATGTTAATTGCCTTTCATTATAGGATATTTATGCCCTTTTTTAATAGGTATTTATGCATTTTATTAATAGTGTTTTATATTTGCCTTTTATAATATGCGTTTTTTTTTTTTTATAGTAAGTTTAATAGGTATTAGCCTTTTTAATAGATATTTGTCAACTATTTAGTAGTCACCACAGTTAAATTTTACTTATATCCATTATTTTCATAGCATATTGTATAGTTTTAATAAGGTATATTATATTACTTTTCTTATAGGTATTTACGCTTTTTTTTGCTATTAGGTTATTTTTTGTTCTTTTTATTATTGTCTATGCATTTTTAATATAGCTATATATATGTGGTCTCTCCACAAAAGAAACATTTTAATTCGATATGACCAATGTATTATTATTAGGTACTTCTGCCTTTAACAGGTACATGATATGCACCTAAATTTATATTAAAGGGTAATTATGGACACTTATTATTAATAGGTGATATTGACATTTTTTGTAATAGGTAGTCGATATGAGCCATTTTTCATAAGTGTTTATGTTTTCGGCAATTTTAATAGGCCTATCTCTTGCCTTCTTTAAATAGGTATTTCCTGCCGTTTTTCTAAATGGTATATCTATGACCGCCTTAATCACTATTCTTTATATGCAATTTTAAAAGGCCTTTATCTTCATAGCTTTTTAATAGCGTATTTGTATGTCCTTTTTAATTCGGTACTTTGACGTTCTTAATCACAGGTTATTTATGCACTCTTATAATAGGTTCTTTTAATTATATTTACTTTCATTTTGCTATTTCAATAGGTATTTGCCTATTTTAATATAGGTATTTGTAATATTCTTCTAAAGTAGGTAATTATTGGTTTTTAAGTAGGTATTTTGCCTTTTCTAATTATTGGTGGATATTTTGACCATGTTTTTATAATAGGTATACCCACCGGTTGACACTAAATTTCCTATATTATTATGTGTATTTTTCTTGTCTGTTAATAGCAAATTAATTATTTCTATTCATTAATTCATTTGAAATTCTTAATTATGGTATTTACCTTGCCTTTTTAGAGTAGGTATTCACTTGCACTAGTCTTTTTTTTTAATAGGTTATTTTGCCATGTGAGTTTTACAATATTGATAATTGTGCCTATTTATAATAGGTATTTTGCAATTTTAATTTTATGTTTTAATTTATGTATTTGATCTGTGTCTCTTTTGTATTTCAACACGATTTACGGTATTTAATTTATATTGATGCCTTTTTTTATAATAGTATTTGCTATTTTTTTATAGATAAGTTTTATTTGCCAATATTTAATATGAGGTTTTTTTTGAGTCATATTGGAATATGTAAGGTATTTGGCAACTTTTCATATAGTGTATACCATGCCTTTTTAAATAGGTATTTGTTTTTTTTAATCAGGTATGGTTTTTATTTTTACAATTATTGTTATTATACTTTTTACAACTAGAGGTAATAGTAATTGCAATTTTTATATAAGTGAGTAAATGCCCTACTCTTTTTGAGAGTATAATAGGTTTCGAATTATTGCCCATTTATAAATTCAGTATTTCTCGCACTTTTAAAGGTAGCAGGTACAATTATGCAAATTTTCATGGAGTATCTTTTACTCACTTTTTTAAATATATGATGTATGTGTTTAAATTATATTATAATAGGTTATTTGCCTTCTTATAAATACGGTATTGGTTGCCTTTTTCTCAAATTAGGTAACTTTTTGAGCTCTTTCTAAACAAGCATCGTGACCATATTCTTTTAATATTGGTATTTTGTATCCCAAACTCTTTGTATGATCCTTATTTTAATAGGTTATTATTTGCCTTTTTTATATGTGTATTATTTGATATATATTTATATTAGAGTATATAAATGCTTTTTTTTTAATCAGCGAGTAATTTATGTCCACTATCTTAATAGGTATTTGTTTGACCTCTTTCATTAATAGTTTTTATTTATTTATATTGCTATTTTCATATAGGTATTTAAATTCATCATTTGCAGCTTTTTAATTAAGTTTATAGCTTATTGGAAATTTAATATGAGGTATATTATAGCCTTATTTATATAATCAGGTATTATTGCACATTTATATTAATAATGAAACTATTATTATTATTATTTTCATAGAGTATATCAATATTTTATATATTTCCTTTTCTTATTTACTGATTATTTACATATATATGATTATTTTTTTATGTCCTGGTCTTATTATAAGGATTATTATTAATAATGCAATTTTATAATAATATTTAAATTTGCCCATTACTTAATAGGTTACATTTGCTCTATTTTTTAATATAATGTATATTTGTTTTATATTATAGGTATTTGCCTTTGGTGACCAGTAATTGTGAATATAAGTCTGAATAAGAGGTGGATGTGCCTGTATATATGGTATTTCGCCTTTTTAATATAGGTATTATTGCCTTTTTTTAAATAGTGTTATTCCTTTCTTTTGTATATTAATAGGCTTGCGTATTTTGCATTTTTTAATAGGTATTTGCAACTTTTTTTTTATAATTATGGTAATTTATTGCAATTTTAAAATAGGTCCCAAGTGTTATTGCTATTTTAATAGGTATTTTATTATTTATTTCTCAATTTTATGTATTTTCTATGGAGGTGTTGTCACTGGACTACTTTTTACAATGGTGGTGGGGTGTGATTGAAATATTTTATATTAGGTATCATATTATTATTGTCCATTTATTAAATAGGTATTTGCCTTCTTTAATGAGGAGTGCATTCATTATTATATAAAGGTATTTTATTGTCCATTTTTTAATTTAGTGATATTTTGAATTTTTATTATATAGGTATTTATTATTCGCAAATAAATTAATAATATTTTAGTATACCTTTTTTTAATAGGATTATTATTATGAAATTTTTTATTAATATAGGTATTAAAGCACAAATTTTCGTTTATTTACTGTTCACAGTTTAAATAGGTTCTGTATCAATTTAAAATCTCTTAAAAAAATTTTGACCTTATAATTAAGGTTATTTTTCTGTATTTTAATTAGGTATATTATGCTATTTTTTATATAGGTATTTGCCATTTTTAATAGGTATCTGGTTTGCCTTTGTCTAGGTAATAAGATGGCTAAATTTATAAGTAAATTTATGCCTTTTATAATAGTGTTATTTGCCTTTTTTAATAGGATATTAGCCTTGTTTAAAAGGTTACTTAATTTGTCAATTTCAATGGGTAAAGCCATTTTAAAAAGAGTTATTTGCCTTTTTTAATAGATAGGTCTGCACACTTTATATTATATGTATTTGATTTTTAATAGGTATTTGCCCTTTTTCATAGGTATTTGCCTTTTTTATAGGTATGGAGTTGGCTCTATTTTTTATTAGGGTATTTGCCATTTTTAATAGGTATTTGCTATTTTCAATATGGTAATTGCAATTTTATTATAAGTATTTTGTCGTTGTTTACAATAGGTATATTTTTGCCCTGTTTATATATAGTGTAGTCCTATTGCTTTTTTAAAAGGTATTTTGCCATTTTAATAGGGCTAATTATGCCTTTTTTAATAAGGCTGATATTGTTTGCCCTTTTTAATAGGTATTTTTCGAGTCCTTTTTTAATAGGTTTGTGCCCTCTCCCCTTTATTAATGCTTGTAAAATATAGTTATTTATGCCATTTGTAAGTATGAGATATCTTCTGCAAATTTTAATATTCAGGTATTTTGCTTTTACTGACTCATTTTAAATTATGGTTTTGTCCTTTTTAAAAGGTATTTGCTTTTTAATAAATATTTTCCTATTTTTATATTATAAGTTTTGATTTGCTTTTTTAATCGGTATTTGCCTTTTAATAGGTATTGTCTTTTTAATATAAGTTTTGCCTTTTTAATAGGTATTTGCCTTTTTAATAGGTAATGTTGTTGTGCCTTTTCAATAGGTATTTTTGCTTTTAATAGTGTTTTATTTGCCTCATTCTTTTAATCTAGGGTAGTTTGTCATATGTTTTAAAACCTAGGTTATTGATTTTTTAATTGCAAGGTTCTATGCCTTTTTAATAGGTATTTTTGCAGATTTTTGTTAAATCAGGTATTACTGCCTTTTTTTAATAGGTATATCGTCTCTATTGGATAGGTAATTAGCAATTTAGTGGTTAATTAGCCTTTTAATAGGTAGTTAGTTAGCCCTTTTAATATGTTTTTGCCTTCTTAACAGGTATTTGCCTTTTTAAATAGGTATTTGCCTTTTTAATAGGGTATTTGCCTTTATTAATAGGTATAAGTTGGATATTTTATATGGTATTTTCTTGCCTATGTTATACTGGTATTGTGCTCGCAATTTTTTTAAAAAGGTTTTGCACTATTATAAGGTTTAGTTTAATATTGCCCTTTTAATAGGTTATTTGCTTTTTTAACTAGGGTATTTTGCCTTGTTAATAGTGTAAGTATTTGCCCTTTTTCACATACGGTATTCTGTAAGCATTTTAGAAATTAGGTATTTTGCCTCTTTTAATACAGGTATTTTGCCTTCTCTAAATGAGGTATTTTGCCTTTTAATAGGTATTCTGCAATTTTAATAGGTAATTTGGCTTTTTTAAATTAGGTATTCAAGGAGAACTTTTCTATAGGTATTTGCAATTTTAATAGGCTTTTGCATTTTTAATGAGGTATTCCCTGCGCCCAATTAAAATAAAAATATTTGACTTTAAAAATAAGATAGGTATTTGAACTTTTAATAGGTATTTGCCTTTTTAATAGGTTATTTGCCTTTTCTTAATATGTATTTGCCTTTCCTTAATAGGTATTTGCCTTTTATAATAGGTATGTTGACCTTTTATATAGAGTAATTTTGCCTTCGCGATAACTTGGAGCTGACAATAAACTATTTATGATACTTTTTAGAAAACATTAGTTTAAACAGAAAAATAAGATTCTTGTCCCTTTAATAATCAGTAGATAACTACATAATTTTGCACATACCTTTTTAATAGGTATTTGCCTCTTTTTAATGGTATTTCACCCTTGCAATAGGTTTTTGCCCTTATACTAGGTATTTGCCTTTTTTAATAGTCGTAATTCTTGTCCAACTTTTTATAGGTATCTTGCACTTTTAATAAGTGCATTTCTTGCCTTTCTATAGGTTTCTCCTCTCTCTTGCAATTTTTATAGGCTAATTACTGGCCTTTTTAAATTCAGGTATTGCCTTTTCTCTAGGTATTTGCAATTTAATAGGTATTTGCTTTTAATAGGTATTTGCATATTTAATAGGTATATTTGCCTTTCTAATAGGTATTTGCAATTTTTTAATAGTAATTTGCCTTTTAATAGGTATTTGCCATTTAAAAATAAATATTTGCCTTTTGAATAGGTATTGCAATTTTCAAATAGGTATTCTGCCTTTTAATAGGTATTATGCAAATTTTAAATAGGTATTTCCTTTTAAATAGTATTTGCCTTTTTCATAGGTTTTGCAATTTTAATAGGTATTTGCTTTTTAATAGGTATTTCCCTTTATTTAATAAATATTTGCCCTTTGAATAGGTATTTTTGCAATTTTAATAGGTGTTTGCCTTTTTAATAGGTTAATTATGTCTTTTCTAATATGTATTTGCCTTCTTAATAGGTATTCTTGCCTTTTAATAGGTATTTTGCCTTTTAAATAATATCTATTTGCCTTTTTAATAGGTATTTGGAATTTTAATAGGCTATTTGCCTTTTAATAGGTATTTGCCTTTTAATAAGGTATTTGCCATTTTAAATAGGTATTTGCATTTTTAATAATTATTTGCCTTTTAATAGGTCTTTGCTTTTTATAGGTATTTGCTTTTAATAGGTATTCTGCCTTTTTCATAGGTATTGCAGTTTTAATAGGTATTTGCCTTTCTTAAAGGTAGGTATTGGCCTTTTAAATAGGTATTGCCTTTTTTAAAAGGTATTTGCCTTCTTTCTTAATTAGGTTATCTTTTGCCTTTTTTCTACTAGGTAATAATTGGGCCTTATTTAAAATAGAGTATTTATGCAATTTTAATTAGGTATTTATGCTTTTTTTATATAGGTATTTATATGCCTTATTTATTTATAATAGGTATTTTGCCATTATTATATAGGTATTGCAATTTAATAGGTTATTTGCTTTATTTTTTAATCAGATTATTTGCCTTTATATAATATTCCTTATTAGGAAACTGGCAACTTCTAAAACCGCATTTTTTAATAGTATTATATACGCCTTTTTATTTTCAAATAGGTTATTTATGTTTCCCATTACACCAGGTATTTGTAATATTTAAATAGGTTATTTGAGGTTTTAATATGAGTATTTATGCCTTTTTTATAATTGGTACTTTGCCTTTATTTATTAAAGGTATTTATGCATATTTTATTTAATAAGGTAACATTTGTCCATTATATATTAAGGAATTTGGCCTTTTTTACCTATAATTAATTATTGCAAATTTAATATAGGTAATTTATCATTTTTTAATAGGTATTTGCCATTTTTAAAATAGGTATTTGCACCTTTTTTAGTCGCTTATAACTAGGTTTTAATTAAGGTATTTGCTAAGAATATTGATATATAACATTTAGAATATGTATAATAAGGTATTTGCTTTTTTTAATAGGTATTTGTTACCTTTTTAATAGATATTTTCAGCTAGAATAGGTTTTATTTTGCATTTATTAAGATAAGGTATTTGCCTTTTATTGATAAAGCGTTGAAAACCACATGAATTCCTCTACCCGTCAAACTCCGTTTGTGGTTATTACGGAATCGTAATTGGGTATCTTATTTGTGATTTTTTCATTAGGTCCTTTATTCATCTCCTGGCAAAACAATTTATCATTAGTTGCTTGGTTAAGGTGTTGTCCATTTTTATATAGAGTATTTTTAAATATTTTGGAAGTTAATTTGATGCAATTTCTCATGGGTATTTGCCTTTTTAATAGGTTATTGAGCTCCTATTTATAATTAGGTATATTTATGCCCTTTTTAATAGGTATATTGCCTTTTTATTAAAGGTTAATTATTGTTATATTTAAATAAGTGTATATTTTATATGCGATTTTCTAATAATGCATATACTATGTTAATGATTTTTGTAATTTATAACTATCAGAGTATTTTATGCCTTTATCATAGGTATTTAGCAATATTACTTAATAGGTATTATGCCTTTTATTTAAATAGGTATTTTAGCCTTTCTTAAATAGGTATTTATGCCATTCTTAATAGGCTATTATTGCCCTTTTTAAAATAAGTGTATATTGCCTTTTTAATTAGGGCTAATTTGAAATTTTTAATATAAGGTATTTATATATATTGCTCCTATGTTTAACAGCTTTTTCGCTCTATTTTTAAAATAGAATATTACATCAATATAATATTACAATTTTTTAAATATATATTTTGCCTTTTTAATAGGTATTTATGTCCATTTTTTAATAAAGGTTAATTTATGCGTATAATTTTTAAATAGGTTAATTATGCCCTTTTAAGTAAGGTATTTGCCTTTTCTTAATAGCGTATTTATGTTATTTTTTGATAGGTCATAATCGACATTTTATTAATAGGTAATTTTGCAATATTTAATAGTTATATTGCGTGGTCTAGGTTTTTGAGGTTTTAAAATGTATTTGCCATTCTTAATAGATGTTTAACTGCCTTTTTGCTGTTTAGGTACCTTTTTAATAGGTATTGCCTTTTAATAGGTATTTGCAATTTATAATTATGGTAATTATTGCATATTTTAATCAGGTTATTTGCCCCTCTTCTTCAGTTAGTTAATTATGTACATCTTATAAATTTTTAATTGGCTTTATAGGTATATACTTTTTTTTTAAAATGTTTGTGTTAATTTTCAATCAGATACTATGCTTATTTCAATGATTTGGTATTTGCCTTTTATAATAGGTATAAGTGTCACATTTTTAAATAGGTATTTTGCCTTTTTACTAGTTCATATTGCTATTTTAATAAGGTAAATTTGCCTTTTAATTAGGTCATTATGATTTTTTATTGATAGGGTTATATTTGAGCTAAATTTTAAATAGGTATTTATATGCCTTTTAAATATGGTATATTGCTCTTATTGATAATATAGGTATTTGCCATAATTTTAATAGGTATTTTCCCTTTTAATTTAATAGTGATATTTGGCCTTTTTTAATAGGTATTACGCTATTTTATAAAAAAGGATATTTGAGCCCTTTTTAATAAATTAGGTATATTTTTGTGATTTATTATTGTATAGTGTAATTTATTAGTACAATTTATTAATAGTGTAAAAATTACTTTTAAAAGGGGAAACTTGCAATAGGTCATGACTAAGTGTTTGTTAAACTTTCTTAGCTACCCTTATTTTCCATTTTAATTGGTATTTATATGCCTTTTTTAAATAGGTAATTTAAGCTTTTAATAGGTATTTGTCCTATTTTAATAAGGTTATTATAAGTAGAGTAGGGAAATCCTAACCATTTTTAATAGGTATTTATATATATTATGCAAATTTTAATTAGATATTTTATGCCTTTTTAAATAGGTGATTATTGCTCTTTTTAATATGATATTTGCTTTTTAATAAGATATTTGCTAATTTTTAAATAGTATTTATTAATGCATTTTAATAAGGTTATTATGCATTTGATTTAATTGTGTATTAATCCTGATTAACAGAAGAAATTGGTATTTTTCTATATTCATTATTATTGCACTATTTTAAATGTCACAGTGGAGTCTAATCAATAAATTATTCAACGTGTAGGGCCCTATTTGTCACATGAAAGTAACGAATATGCAGATTTATGATTAAATAGTGTAATTTTAGCCTTTTTTAAAAAAGTTAAATTTAGCCTTTTTAATATGGATTATCATTATAGTATTGACCTTTTTATAAAAGGTATTTGCAGTTTTTCACATAGGTTATTTATGCACTTTTTAAGTAGGATATTATGACCTTTTTAATTAGGTATTTGACCTTCTTAAATTATATGAGTAATTTGCCTTTTTAATAGGTATTTGCCTTTTTAAATAAGATTTTAGCCTTATTTATTACGATTTTCATTTATAATAGGTAATTTGCCTTTTTAATATGGATTTATTTGCCTTTTTATAGGTATTTGTCTTTATTTAATAGGGATATTATATGCGTATTTAATGTAATATTTTAGCTTTTATAAATGTATTTGCAATTTATTTTAATAGGTATTTGCACTTAATTATTTAATAGGTATTTTACGCATATTAATTTGGTGTTTGTAAATTTTAAATAAGGTCACTTTGATATGGCCTTATTTTTTAATAAGTATTTAGCCTTTTTAATAGGATATATTTGCAAAATTTATAATCGGTATTTGCCTTTTTAATAGGTATTCTCAATATGTCTTTTGAATAGGTATTTATAAGCAATTTTAGATAGGTTATATTTATCATGCCTTTTTTAATATGGAGTTATGCCTTTTAGATATGTAATTTTTGACCTATCTTATAACAGTATTTATATGCTATTATTAATAGGTATATTTGCCATTTTTATAATAGTGTATATTATGCCTTTTTAAATAGGTATAATTTTGGAAATTTTTAATAAGGTTTTTGAGCTTTTTTAATTGCATTTATTTATGCAATATTTTAAAAAGAGTATTTTAAAGCGTTATTTAATAGGAGTTATATTTAGCCTTTTAAATAGTATTTGAATTGAATAATCGGTGTAAAAAAAAATTAATAGTTATTTGTCACTTTTTTAATAGGAATTTTAGTTCGTTTAATAGGGTATGATTTTATTGCCTTTATTAAATAGGTTATTTTATGCCTATTTTTAAATAGGTATTCTGCCTTTTTTAATTAAGGCTTTTCAATTTAAAATAGTGTTTTGCCATTTTTAATAGGTTTAATTTGACTTTATTTATATACGGTTTTGACCATTTTAATAAAATTAATATTACCTTTATTAGGATCTATAGTATCCGGATTTTTTGGTAGAAACTCGATCAGGGTTTTTAATAGTATTTTACGTTTTTTCATTTGTGCTATATAGAGATTCGTCAATAAGGTTTTTATCTAAATATGCCTTTATTATTTAATAGGTATATTGGAGCCTTTTTTATATTAGGTATTTTAGGCCTTTTTAATTACAGGTTATATATGGATATATTTTTTTAAATATGAATGGGTGATGATTTAAATGTTATTATTAGCAATTATTTAAAAAAGGTTTAATTTATATGGCCTTTTATAATAGGTATATTGAGCATCTTTATATCCTAGAGTTATATTTGCCTTTTTAAATTAGGTCACTTATATGCACTGTTGTATGTAATAGAGGTAATTATATGCCTTTTTTCCATTAGGTATTTGTTTTATTATAAAAGGTATTTGCCTTTTTTAATAGGTTATTTGCCTTTTTAAAATAATTAATTGGACAAACATCCATAGAATTATGTGTTTAGAATTTTGACTTTTAATATTTAAATGAAGGAACAATAGGTTATTGTAATATTGATGGAGTAGGTATTTATTGACAATTTTTACAGCAATGTATGCCTTTTATAATAAGTATTTGCATTTTAAATAATATTTGCCTTTTTATTTAATAGATATTTTGCAATTTTAATAGGTATTTTTTATGCCTTTATTTAAAATAACTTTAAAATTTTAGTCACATATTTTTAAATAGTGTATTTTGCCCTATTTCCTATTATATTAAGGTATTATGTCACTTTTTAATTAGGTATTATTGTCCATTTTTTATTAGGTATTTTAGCCTTTATTTAATGTTTATAGGTGCTAAATATTTTAAAATATAGAGTATATTAATAGCTATTTTTATAGGTATTATATTATATGCCTTTTTTAATATAGAGTATTTATTATGCCTTATTTAATAGGTATTTGCTAATTTTTTAAAATAAATAAAGGTTATTTATATGCCTTTTTTAATATAATGTAACCAATAACTATTTTATATAATGATGTAATTTTAAGGATATCTTATATAGGTTATATTATATGTCATATATTATTATATTATTTAAATAAGTATTTTCAACTATTACTTACAATATCATTTTATTAATATGAGTATTTTAGTTATATATTTTTAGAATGAAGTATGAGAGTAAGTCAGAGAGAGATGAGAGGGACGAGTTTTAATAAGGTACTTTGTCTTTTTCAATAGTATTTGCATTTTATAGGTTATATTGGCCTTTTTAAGTAGGTATTTACAATTTTAATAAATATTGCTTTTAAATAGGGTATTGCCATTTTAAGTAGGTATTTGCCTTTTAAAAGGATTTGCCATTGTACATAGGTATTTGCCTTTTATATAGGTATTTGCCTTTTTATAGTATTTTCCGTTTTTAAATAGGTATATGCCTTTTTAATAAGGTAATTTGCAATTTTTAATGAGGTATTTATGGCCTTTTTAATATGGTATTTTGCCTTTTTAACATAGGTATTTGCCTTTTTAATAGATAATGTTGAAGATGTATAGATATTTGCTATTTTAATAGGTTTTTGCATTTTAATAGGTATTTGCAGTATATATATATAGATAAGGAGAGAGAGAGGGAGAGAGAGAGAAGAGAGAGAGAGAGAGAATCCCTTTTAGTGAAAAATATATGAAATTTGATGCTTTTTTTTTTAATGGGGGTGTGCACTTTAAAGTATGTGTATTATTGCCTTTTTGTAAAAGTTGGTACTCTGTCTATTTCTATAAAAGGTATTATTTCAGAGTCATATATTATAATAATGTATCTAATGCACTGTTTTATAAATAGGTAGTTTTCGAATCACTTTTACTTAAATTATTTTGACGGTGTGCATCTTTGTAAAATAGGGAATCAATAATTCGTGCAAATTATTAACAATAGGAGTGGTTTCACTGAGGACTGGCAAAATTAACAACCAAGTATTCAAAATTGGCACATAGTCATAGAAAAAAATAGTACTTAGTAATGAGAAAAGTGACACACATAGATGCGCAAAAATGGCAACTCAGAAATGAGAAAAAAAGGGCAACACAGTAATAAGAAAAATGGCACTAGTAATGAACGAAAATGACACTCACTAATCAGAGACAAATGACACTCAGTAATGAGGAAAAAATGGCATTCAATAGTGACCAAAAACTGCACTCGGTAATGAGCAAAATTTTCAAATTTTCACTTCAAAAATTTAATTTTTTATTCTTTTTCAACATTAATAATTATAGATCGAAAAATATAAAGTCAAATAGGAGAAAGTCGATTAAACGAAAAATAAATAGTAAATTAAGATTTTATAAATAATAACTAATATAATATAATATAATAATCATATAATAATTAATAAAATAATATAATAATAAATAATAAAATAATAATATATATAATAATAATAATAAATAATAATAATAATAATTAATAATAATAATAATAATAATAATAATAATAAGAAGAAGAAGAAGAAGAATAATAATAATAATAATAATAATTATAATAATAATTAATATTATTATTATTATAATTACAACATAAAAAATAATAGTCTCTCCTATAAGAAAATATATTTTTAATAGTTAAAATATATGAAAAAATATCTAATAATCAACTAGCACCACTAATGATGATAATAATAATAATAATAAAAAATAATAACAATATAATAATTTTGGGAAATTTAATAATAATAATAAAAAAATAATGATATCAATAACAGAAAAAAGATGTGAAATTAATAATGAACAATTATGGGATACCTATAATAATATAAATCAAAAATTTGTCCTACTTAGTGGACGATTGCATATGAAATTTCAATAGGGTTACAAAATGTACTACTAGTTAATAAAAAAGATGTTTAACTACAATGATGGTATATCAATTACCATCTTATCACAATAAAAATAATAATAGTAAATAATTAATTAATTTGGCCTTTGGGGGTCAAACAGATCAAATAATTAATTATCGAAAGAAATTTCATTATCGACTCCAAAAAAAAGTATGTGAACGGTAATATAAGTTTTGAAATGAAATCACAAAAAAAAAAAAAAAAAATGATATTCGTGTAAAACTCTAGAGGCCAAGAAAACAAAATAGAAGAAAAAAAAGTTAAAAGTAAATATAATAAGAATCCGTTATGATCACACAAGCAAAATATAAAAAGAGAAAAGTTCAAAAGATGGATTTTGGGAGAGGGGGAAGGGAATACAAAATCTATTTATTTCCCGGAAGTATATCTTCTACACTAATAAAAGACCAGATGTATTAAAGTCTAATTATATTATATTTCAATTTTCGGAATAATAATAATAATATTCAACTTCTATTAGATCTACTAATATTAATATAATATAAAAAGCTAAGTCATAAATATTAATTATTATATATAATATCTATATATAATATTAAATATATATAAAAAATATTAATAATATATTATTAATATTCATATATTATATATATATATATATATATTATATCTATATAGATAATAAATTATATATATATATAATTAATATATAATATAATTATATTAAATATAATATTATATATAATATATATATATTATAAAATTTAATATAAATAATAATTAATATATATATATATATAAAATTAAAAATATATATATATATATATTAAAAAAATTATATAATATTAATATATATATATATTTAAATATTAAATATAATAAATTATATATATATATATTAATTATATATATAATATATAATATATATATATAATATATATTATAATAATTATATATAATAATACTATATATTAATATTATATATATATTTATATATATATATTACTAGTTATAAATATATATATTAATTAATATATATATATATATATATATAATATTATATATATAATTATATATATAATTAATATATATATATATTAATATATATATATAATAATATATTATATATATATATTTTATAATTAAATATAATTAATAATATAATATATTATACTATATATAATTAATATATACTATATTATTTATATATATATCAAAGATACTTATAAATATTTAATTAATCTATAACTAAATTGAGTTATACATATTTTCCTAAAAAGCCTACATAAACTAAATATCACTAATAAAATACAAATAAATACAAATACTTAGATTATAACATGTATATTAAACCTATATATATATTAGGTATATATAATAATATTATTTTATATATATAATTAAAGTAAATATATATTATATATCATACATTTTATATATTTATATCCTAAAACCTTTACTTTTTTCCACGCCTACAAAAAATCACTAAAAAATAACAAATCAGGATTAAGAACATCATTTACCCGAAGTTCCCACTTTACCTGCTTCCAGTCATTAAATGTTATTGGCAAAAGAAGAATATTAAGGGAACCTCTTATAAAGTCATTCATGAATCGGATTAACATACGATAGTCCTGACACAATTAAGTACCTAAAAAAAAACCTATAGTTGTAATGCTACCAACGAAAAAAAAAAAACATCATAGCAAATTAATTGAAACATGTGCAAATGAGCTATACACAATTGGGTTTCATTGCGCTATAGAGCAAAAAGTTATTATCTCTCTCCTGTCAAGGTAGCACTTGAAGAGTTGTTTGTATTTTCTTTCGAATCCATAGTGTGGCGGTCTTAGGGAAAAACAATAAAATAAGAATTTGTAACTTTAAAAAAAACCCAAGTATAAAAATTAAACTATAAAAAAAAAACCACTTTTTTATTTACACGCTTTCATAATATGGGATATTGTTAACCACAGAAGGGTTGTACACGCCCCCCGACTTTTATGCCGAGAACTGTCAGGACAATAGGTCTAAAAAGATAAATCCATCGGAATAAATTGAGATACCAACGTGAAATCCTGGATTTTTTCGAAAAAAAAAATGAGAGCCTAACTCAACGAGTTGATAAAAGAGTCTGACTCTCGACTTTCGAGTGCCCCCATACGTGATTTTATTAAAAAAAAAATCGATTTTATTTTATTATTTTTTAAAATCATAAGTATATTCTCTAAAAAAAAAAAATTTTTATAAAAAAAGAAAATAGAGAAAATATATGAGCACTTAACTCTTATTTAAAAAAAAAAGTATATCAGCACCTTTCACCTGTAGTTAAAACTCCCATAGAACTTTCTTATAAAAACATTTAGTGGTAGTCATTCTCAGTAAGCTCGTATTTAGTGTGCGATCCTAGTTGTACAAGGTATTGATTAAAGGAGGTTGTTTAATTCTACATAGATTTTCTTTGCACTAATCAAAATTGTAATCATACGCTGAACTTAGAGGGCCATGAAATGAGTACCTATACCTGAATCGATAAACTATCTGAAATAGTCATGTTAAAAACTTTTATTGTAATTTACATTCAGTTAAATGAGAGATGAACAATTTAATTCATTATGACGATAGCTTGATTAATATATGCTTAAAACCTTAATTCAAATTATGTATATATATACACATTTTTAATATAAAAACATCTCTCTTGCCTGAATGACACCTACTATTACAATTATACAGGTCTATAGAAATATTTTATAAAAGTTATTATATCTGGGTAAAATATATGTAGTACATTATTATATTTGACACTGTATGATTCTTAGCGTAAGCCTAAATAATTTACGACCAATTTTATAGTGCTTAACATGTTAAAATAAAAAGAAAATAAAAATTTCAAAATTATAAATGAGTAAATTCTAAAGCGCTTTCAATAAGAAATTAGTTATATATATTATAATTATAATATAAATATATATTAACTATTATATATATATATCTATTATAATTTTATATTAAAAATTATACTTATATAATTATTTGTTTAAATTATTGGATATAAATATATAGTTCATTCAAAGTTAATAATATATTTATAAAATTTATTATACTCTATATATTATCTATACTATATAATACTCACACTATATTCTTATTGAAACGTGGTAACGAAAAGCTGTAGATCATGCGACCCACATTAGTATAATATAAACCATTGTGACGTTATTCAGATCATAACACCTATTATATTATATATATTTTACATTTTTTGAAGAAAAAAAAAAAAAATACGTAATGTAATTCAAAAAAATTTCTAGGGCTATAAGTTAAATATGGTTATAAGTTATATTTTAAAGAAAATTGTTTAGTGTGTAATCCACACAAAATTGTGCTAAGTCCCCCTAAATCAAAATTTATTAAAAAACATTAAAATTAAACTTTTCTGAACTTATGAAATTTTTGAACTTAAAGAAAAATTATTTGGTTTCATCAAAATGTGTGGGTCCGCTGTCTACAGATTTACCTATATATATATTTATAAAATTATATATCTAAGTCATACTTGTACATAAAAATATATATCAATATTATTTAAATCCATCCATATAAATATTATATATATAAATATATACCAATATATATATATATTATATATATATAATATATATATTAATTATAATAATATATAATAATATATATATATAATAGAATATATATTATAAATATATATATTTATAACACTACTCGTCAAAAGAGTCTAGTGAACCTGAAAAGTTGTGGACAGATTTTAATATATTTACCTTCAAGGGTTAAGTTTTTGGTTGAGTAATGTTAGCTTTAAACTGGCAAAGTAAATTTTTGTTCCAAATAAGTAACAATAGTGGTTAAAATCACTGGGCCTAGCTTGGCCCAATTCATCCCCCCATAAAATTGATGATGGGATATATTGTACTTATATATATATAATATATATATGAGGTAAATTAATTAATTAATATATATATATATATATTTTATATATGATATATATTATACTAATATATAAATAATATTATATATACTATATATATAATTTGTTAAATTCGTGGTAACTCTTAACATCAGTAAAATGAAAGACACCTAGCTTTAAAAGACCACAATACTGATGCTGAAATTTTTTCCTCTTATATAGCAAATGGAGAGATTGATGAATGAATATGAATGATTATATACATGGTGAAACAGTGTATACACCATTTTAAACTTGAGATGATTGAATCTAATATATCTTTTTCTATTTAGAATTAATATTATTCACTAAATTTCTCTGGTTATTTACCTTCTGGTTCTTGTAATTTATCCTTTTAGTTTGGTTTATTTTAGCTATTGGTCTGGATTAGTTTCTTTGGTCTAGTTATTTCCTTTGATTCTGGTTATTTCCTTGTCTTGGTTATTTACTTTATGGTCTGGTTATTTCAACCTTTGGTCTTGTTATTTTCCTTTGAGTCTGGTTTTTATTATCCTGGTTCTAGGTATTTTCCTCGGTCTTGTTAATTTCCTTTGGGTTGCGCAACCTAAATTGTTCTTGTATTAATTTTCCAATGTCCTTTTCTTTTCGTAATAACATCCGCCAAGCCCGATAAATACTAATAGTTCTTTGGGGGTTTATCTTTTAAAATTATATCAACAACTAAAAATATAATATCTAAAGGCGTTGTATGGAAAGAGCCTGCGACTCTTACAGTTAATTTTACTTTACTAAACTATTTTCTCCATTTTATTTTCTCACATATTTATCTGAACCATATATATATATTATTCATTATATATTATCTTTACTAATTAAATAAAACAAGTTTGATGTTACAGAAAATTTATATTTGTTTTTCCACACTATGCACATTGAATATAAAATAATTAACGCTCAACTCATAAACTATTACTTTCTTTTTTGTTTTTTTTGATTTATATTTCTAATTTTTTCATTTTTTCATTTTTCTTCTATTTCTTGTTTCATTTTAACTTTTGCTATGGTTATAGTTAAATGTCTGTCATATTACGTATTTTCACGTTATATAACATATTTTCAGTATACTTTTTCTTTACTTTACTACCCCTCTTTTGTTTAAGATAAATGTCTGGATCTGTTCCTGTGATTTTTCCATGTTTATTCTTCTATTTTCTTTTTTCTCGATTATTTCGTGTGAGATATGCTCAATATGTATCTATCTTAAGATCCTTTTATTAATAGTATCTAGCTAAGTAGTATGAGTTGTAGTTGCAGCTTTCAGGCATTTAGACAATCGTTACCTCAATCAATATTGGTAGGTTTTCTAAGCAGTTACTTTCTTCTTCATACAAGCTTAGATATATTTTCACAACCGATCAGGCGCTCTGATCGAAAACCGTCAATGTCCATCTTCGCTTATAGAGTGGATCTCGCCACTACTCTCTTGCCACTCATTTGATTTCTCAATATAAGGGACCCATGTTTGTTAATTCATCTACTATAACTTTATATTTAATGTTACCCTCAAAATCTCGAGATTGTCACGAATTTCCCTACGTTTATTAAAAGAAGGCATCAGAAAAGATTTCATTTTTATGGTTGGTATCTCTTCAAGTTTGGTAGAGTGAAACTGATAATTATTACTGTTACGTTTTCCTTTTGATTTCTCCTATCTGTCATATCTATTTATACTGTTCTATTTCTTCATATCTTCCTTAGAAAAGACCAAGGATTACTCGAGGAAATGTTCATAACACTTTGATTGTATGCAATTACTGATAAGGTTTGGTTGAACTAGCATATTCCGAATGTCCAATGAGATTGTGTAAACTGAAACGAGGTTTGATTACTTTCTTTATTTATATCCCTCTCTTCCTTAATAATCTTTGGTTATATACTGGTACTTCTTCAATATTTTCTAAGCTATAGGTAAATCAGTCACACTCTAGGATTATATTTCCTATCTATTTGAGATCTCATCTACAAAACCAGGTAAACAAAATTTTATTTCAGTTGCTCTGTTCCTCAATCATCCCCTTCAGGTATTTTGCGAAAAATATATACTTCTACAAACTTTGATTCTTCCATACGCAATAATTCGTCACATGTCTTATGAACCCATCGAGGGCAGATGATTTCGAGAGAGAGTACACTATAGTTGGTTCCAGACTATGCTGCTTTGATTACCTCCAAGTGATTTTTATGATCGTCCATCTAAATTGAAGTCAAACTATTCGTAACATTATTCTTTGCTGCGATACATTTAAACCTGTACACAAGTTATATCTTTTCGTAATGCATTCTAGATTGAGTTATCGTCTTTGATTTTCTTTATGCCTTGGGCGTGGGAGGCTTTTACTAAATACAGATCCATTTTACTTCTCTATTTGGGGAGATCCTGTAGAACAGTATGTTTTAAATATCTTAGAATGTTTTTGCACTTATCATGCCAATTTTTTCAAGAATACTAACGCATATGAGAACAACTTATTTTTTGAGAGAATAGTCTCAGTTGGACATCAGTGTAGCGTGATTGGACAGTCCGATGTGTACAAATCTCCACTTGTTGTCCTTCTTTAATTTACCTTCGCAGCACAAGATTCTGATAGACTTTTGCATTTTCTTCTTACCGTTTTATATATGATTATATTTTTTCTATAATGTTCCATCTAGTTGGTCTAATAATAATTTGTGAATATCCTTTCTGTACCCAGCCGCTTCAGATAGACTCTTTCTTTTACACTAATTATGAGATATAATTTAGGCATTATATTATCCATCTATGTACTTTGCTATTTCGTCAATATTATCTGAGAGAATCTCCTAACCGCATAGGTAATACAAGCCATCGCTATTATGTTTTAATACTCCTATGGACAAACTTCTCAAATTCTATATATATTTTCATCATTTCCTATTGATCTTACAATTCTATTTTTATTCTTGATAGCCGGATCTGACATCTAAAAATTGGCTAGTTTGCTTTATAAAGCTCTACTTGTTATTCTATTCTGTAATCTATTTCCTTATAGAGGAAGTTTTCTACTTCGTCCACCATATCATACTAGATTCCACCCCTCTAATCTCACCTTCGGTGTTTCTTGTCTTTCTTGTCTCTCCTTGGTTCTCATCTTCTTCGTTCTTCTTCTTCCTCAACTGATCCGTTTTCAGGTGTTTCTGTTCTGATTTACTTCATTAGAGGTTAAGCTAGGTGCTACTTTGGATGTCTTCTTCGTTTGAGGGACTCTAGAGAATTGGTTTATACTAAAACATAACAACGCTTTATTAGGAGTCACGATAATATGCTATTGATAGTCCATAGGCAATTACCAATCTTATATTGGACTTATTTGCCCGGGTATAGATTTGTCTTAGTAATTAATTATTGCACTGTTAAATCAGAACACTTAACCTTTTATTCTATGTCTATGGTATTTCGCTTTCCAAGGTCCTCTTAACTAAAATTCTTTGATACTACTGATTAAGCCCCTTTTATTTCAACTATGCTTTTATCGATACAGCTCTATGCAGAGAGAAAGTATTTATTTGAGACATTAAACCCATTTTCAATATCCTTTAAAGATAAAAGGTGTTTTATATGAATAGTTAATTTCGTGAGTCTGGATGTAATATAACACTCGGATATCAATATGCGATTTGCTTGAGCTTATCCCACCATTCACAATGTCTATTAGATTAGATTTATCTTATGCGATTCACGTTTCGAAAATTTATCAATGTCAACTCGTTCAGTTTCTTCGCATCCCTATATTTAAATCTTTTAATCAAGAGTATGATATTAAAGTTGATTAAGCTCTGATATAACGCTTTGCTTATATCAATCAACCTACTCTTCCTTTCTCGAAGTCTATTGAGCGGCGATCCTAATTTTCTCCTAAAGTTGACCTTTCTTCCAATACAACCAGGGACGTTTCCATACTATTATGGGGAGGAGTTGCTATAATATAGGTGAGGTTTAACGTCTTTGTTTCGCACTTATAGAGATTTGTATAGGTATTTAAGGTCATATATATAACTGAAATATATGTCTTTTTAATACATCACAAAAATTGAGAAACTGCAGTTGTGGCTTCTTTACATAAGCCATTTTATTTGTTCATGATCTCTTATCAATTTGTTCTTATGTATAAATCTAAACTCAAAACTTTACTCCACATATAAAATAATTACAGCACATTTTAACAATCACCAGTTCTTATGCACTATACCCGGAGTCTATTATGCCGTGAAACAATCTATCGTCCTTAGGAGACAGTTTTCCAATAACTTCTCTTGTCTTACCATCCATCTGTCTCTCAGTTTCTCCAGACACATCTTATTTCTTCTCTTTTACTTGTCTTCAATTGTGATACTTTAACTATCATTGTTCTATTCTAGTATCTCTATTAACATTCCAGATGTTTTAATGGAAGTATTTCTATTTATAATACTGAGAATTTGTTTCACCATGCTTATTGCAAATATAACCGTGTATCTATTCATTGACATTTTTCTGCCAAGAGATTACACTTAAAACAGTTTGTACGGTTTCCCAGTATATTATTCTATGTATGAGATTTTAGGCATTCTTTCACGTTGTCCCACTTTTTTCGGCCCATCCAATCCTTAAGACTTCTCTTATTTTATTCTTTATTGTTGCACGATTACTATGCTCCTCGACAAAATATCGTGCTATGTAAGTGAATTTTTTTAATATTGTCCATAGCTATATCATTACTTGCTTGCTGTAAGGCTCTCCTCAATAATAGCTGCGAACGACATATGAAACAGATTCATATGTATGAATCAATTATGCTCTTGTCCAGAAGATGATTTCCTACAATTAATTCGTATTGTGACATTTTTCACCAGTGCCTTTAATAATGATCGCTGCATCTATTAACAATCTCCCTGGGATATCTTTATTCATAACTTTAGTAATTAATAATCTTTCTCAAATATAGTCTTTCATCTTTTCCTTCTTTCAATTTAGGCATAATTCTTCATGGTTTCTCCATTTATCATCTAAATCTACAGGAGAGTATATTTTTATATACTTCTGACAGATATCTGGATCTAATATCAATGGCTAACTCCTCTATCATTATCTTTCTTTTACATTTTTCTTCTTTCTCAAAATTCTATCATACATATGTGCTGTATTTAGCTTTTCAAGTGCTAGACGTATTTCAAACAGGATATTTTTACTTTTTCGCTCTCACTAAGACATCTCACAATTCATCCAACTGTATCATCACAGCGATAGTCATTCTTCTTCTTTTCACTGAAAAGCGTAGGGCATTAATTTATCTTTTAACTGGATACATTAAAGCAATTTTTACATTTTTCTCTTCCAATGCATTTAACAAGCGTGAGACGGCAAGCAGAGTAGCGCCTTGTAATTCGTTGTGTAAATTATGTGAATATACTATCTCAACTATGCGGTGTTGAGGGAGGCCTAAGAAATATGATTGAATCGGAAGCTGGATCTATAGACTGTTACAGAGTATTCACTAAATCAGTGTAGGATTTTCGAGTGTCGGTTTTGGAATAACATTAATAAAATACATAATAAATTAAAATTATTAGGTTAAATTTACTTCTATTATACTATATATTATATTTATGAAGGATGGAGGCTATCTAAAGATAGCAGAGAATAAACACAAGAGTATTATAACTTTTAGCTTTATGTACATATATATATATATATATAACGTAACAATATATATATAATAAGTTTTTAATAGGAATATAGTATATATATTACATTATAGCTAACTAAACCATGGCGTAACATGAACTAGAAAATAATGTACAAAGACCAACCTAATCAATTAAAACACGAATAACTAAACTGTGTTGAACAAACATTAACAAGTTCCAGGTTCCACACCTAAAACACAGTAAAGTATCTAACATAACACAAAAAAAAACTTAACTTATTCACACTTGGTCAAACATGTTGTCTAAATAACGATGTTAATTTACAGTACTGAACATGGTAAATATATCAAATTTATCCCAACAATTAACTATACAACTGATAATACTGAATATATCTAAGTAAATAACTATCAAAATGTTACTTAGCAATTGAATGTAAAAATGAACTATAAAAAAAACAAAGCAAAGCAAAAACCTATCACACCTAAACAAATCGACGAAATTAAAATGTTTAACGATTAACAACATTTCTCCCCTTAACACTAAGTAACTAACATGGTAATGATGCAAAACGTACCTAATCTTAACGTTTCAAGCAGTATGTCTCTAACATACGCATGTTATTTACACTAACAACGACGTCAGTATTACCAATAAATGTAAACATCATAACCTGTCCGATTATCATACTGATATAACATTAAATATATGCTAATACAATGTTTCAAACATTAATAAAGCTAACATAGGCATCACCTGAACTAATAATATAATAATGCACTAAATAATTTTCTTAAACAACTTACAAAAAACAAAATTAAACTGTTTATTTCTGCGGTGAAGCGAAAAAGAGGTAAACGTAACTAACTACAAGAAATACAAAACGTAACCTACTTATAAAAATCGATCCCTTTTTCAAACATATCTCTAACCATATTAACGTTAATCTTATATTGTCCAGATGTAACATTATTATCAAAAAATGTGTTCTAACCATAACAACCTACCCCACTCATATACCACCGGAGTAAAGGACGAATAAGTAAAGTTTTAGGTCCTTAATCTCTTTTTAGATAAAGACGTTGTCCGCCTCCTGTCAGAAAAAATACAACCACTCTAAACCATGAAAAGATTTAATGCTACCTCGCAAAGTGACAATTACTATTATAATTTTGACCTCTGGCAGGATATAAGCTAAGCAAGGTAGCAGTCGCCAATTCGGTTACGATTTAAAATATAATAGAACTTCGTTGGGAATGAATAGAAACTCCTCGAGAAGAATAATCAAGCAATCAAAGCGTGAAAATTCGGGAGATGCGTCATCTAGAAATTCAGACACTGGAAAAAATATCCCTAACCTGAAGAAAAATAGTATATAAACATATCCCTTAAATGTAAATGAGATTCTCTTTCAACTCAATCAGAGCAAAGTAAATAAATCAAGATACGACGTACGCGCAAGAAACAAGTCATTACAATAAGGGAATATAAGTCTCTGTCCGGGGAGATATCGAAGATGACACCAGGACACAACAATAATACATATATACA
>JABUQX010116984.1:0-2500 GCA_015478945.1 Trachelipus rathkii
TAAATATAATTTCAATATTCAATCATTTTAATGTATTAAAAGTGAATTACATTTAATTAATTCTCAATTAATAAAAAGTATCAAAAGAATCTTTTCGAATATACCTTATTCTTGTAGAAGAATAAAGTGTATTAAAATATATATATAATATAATATATATATATATTATAATATATATATATATCTATATATATATATATATATATAATATAATATATATATATATATATATACAATACTACTATTGAATATTATAGATATAGTATTATATATATTAATCACTAACACTAGAACACACCAATCTCTCTGGTAAACTTTCGGCCTGTCAGTTGGCGCAGTCATCTTCTTTTTCTTTGGCCTCGAAATTCTTGATCCTGGAGCACTCTAGAAAACTTTTTCTCAGCCCAACAATGGTTTTCGATACTACTCCTTGAGTTGAATGCTAAATATTAGACATTTTCCAGAGGTTGAATGAAAGAGTTAGAATGCTGTAAAATTGGCCCTCCAAAATCAAGCTCTCCCAGAGCCCTGCCAGAAGATCATGTTTCTAAGCGCAAAAGTTATCCGATGCTGGTCCCAAGAGTTTTTCAAGCAAAAATAACAAAGTAAGGGCCCACTTCACAAAACCATATTATATAGTCATATATATATAATATATAAATATTTATATATATATATATATATATATATATATCTTATTATATATATATATACTACTATTCTATTGAATATTATACTTTATATATATATATATATTACTATATATATATACTATTATATATATATATATATATATATATAATATATCTTATATGATATATATATATATATATATAATATATACTATTTTTTCTTTATATATCTATTTATATTACACAGACATATATTTTATATATATATATATATATATATATATATATATATATTATATATATATATATTATATATATAATATATATTATTGAGAAGATGGTTAAAACAAGAAGTGTCAATCCCAGAGCCATGTACGTGGAAGCAGAAATGAAGCGGAGAGAGTGAAGAGGAGGGCAAAGGAGGAGGTGGCTGAAGAATCTAGCAAAGGAGCTGATGGATGAATTTGAAGGAAGCAAGAAAGATTTTTAGATTTGGCAAGAACGTATAGAGAGCGAAGAGAGAGTTTGTTAATATCAAAGAAGAAATGGTGAACCATTATTAAGGCCCGGAGGAAACAACAAGGTGGATAGATTACTTTTGATGAGTTTCTAGAATGTGGAGTGCAGCCGGAAGAGGAAGGGGAGAGAGAGAGGAGGAGAGAAACGAAGAGGGAGTGGAGGAGGAGGGAATAACGGAGGAGGAATTTGTGGAGGCGTTAGGGAAAATGAAGAGCGGAAAGACTCCTGGTGAGGGATGGGAGACATATTGAATTGCTGAAGGAGAGAGGAGAGGAGCTGAAAGCCTTGATGCTGAGATTTCTGAACAGGTGTTGGGTAGAGAGTAGAGTGCCGGAAGGTTGTGGGGGAAGGTCAATAATAGTTCCCATTTATAAAGGTAAAGGGGGACGCAAGGAGATTGTAAAAATTATAGAGGAATCTCATTAATGGATCACATGGCTAAGTTATATGAAAGAATATTAGAAAGAAATTAAGATCAAAAATAGAGCCGAGATTAGGTGAAGAGCAGTATTGGGTATAGAGGTGGCAGAAGCACTACAGATTTAATGTTCGCATTGAGAATGATACAGGAAAAGACATGGAAATACAACAAGAAGGCATATATCGCCTTCATAGATTTGAAGAACATTTGATACCGTACCCAGCGAGAAGCTATGGAGAGTTCTGGAGAGGGATTATGAAGATGAAGACAGACTGATAAAGGCAGTAAGAAGTACATAAGTGAATAGCTTAAGTAGGATAAGAACAGGATATAAAAACGAGGAATGGTTTGAGGTAAAAACTGGAGTAAGGCAGGGTAGTGTGTTGTCGCCGATATTGTTTATAGCGTATTTGGACACAGTCATAAGAGGTGTAAGTAGAGTTTAGAAGGAGATTGACGGAGAACATCATGGTATATGCAGATGTTTTGGCGTGTTCTGGAGTGGAGATGGTGATGAGGTTGAGGGCACATGGCGCTGCGTTTCCGCAGAAGAATTAGAGAGAAGCTGGATTAAAATATGAAAATGGAGAAACGAACAAATGAATAGTAAGTAGGTGAGGAAAGAGGAGGAGAGTTGATGTGGAGGTAGACGGTAGAGAGATTAAAAATGTGGACATATATAAATACCTAGGAAGCACATTTGGAAGAGAAGGGGGGTGTGCAAAGGAAATTACGAGTAGGATTGAGCAGTATGGCAGGACTGTAAGAGCAGTATATCCCATCTTGAAAGATAAATATATGAACAAAGAGGTGAAGAGAGCAATATATGAGGGAGTGTTGACACCAATACTGTTGTATGGGGCAGAGACATGGAGCATGACAGGGAGAGAGGAGAGTAGAGTTCAGACAGCGGAGATGAATGTGTTGA
>JABUQX010116984.1:10000-35000 GCA_015478945.1 Trachelipus rathkii
ATGAGACTGAGCCTTTTCAAGGAAAGAAAAGAAAAAGAAAGAAAAAGAAGTTTGTCCAAATAAACGATAGTAATAGTAGTCATACTAATAATGATAATACTGAGAATAATGATTTTAATGATATTGATAATATAAAGAATAATGGTAATATAGACAATACTGAAGAAGATTATAATATTAAAAGGCATAAATATGATAATTATATTTTCTATAGTGATGATGAGGATTATAATAATAACATTAGTGATAACAATAATATTCATAACGTTTATAGACATAATGGTAATGGCATAGATGATGATAAAAGTTGCGAGATAAACACAAATATTCGTGATGGCGTTGAGGATATTGATAAAAATAATGATAATAGTATTAATTGTAGTAATAATAGCAGCATTAATGTTAATAATAAAAGCGAAATCTGTAACAGTAAAGGTAAATCAGTAAATAATTTTTCCTTTTTAAATCTTTACTTGGAACATTTAAGGTTGTTTAGTAGTAATAACGATAATAACAGTGACGATAATATTTCCCATAATAATAATGACAACAGTATTAACGAAAAGAGCGGTAAGATTAGTAAGAATCCAGTAAATAATTTTTCTTTTTTCAATCTTTATCTGGAACATTTAAATAAAAGTAATAAAAAGAACAATAATATTAACGGTAACATTGATGTTGATAATGATAAAGAGGAAAGTAAAGTTGATATTAATAATGATGAGGAGGAAAGAAGTAGCGATGATATTAGTAACGACGGCAATATTTAATCTATAAATATCCTTTAATTCTTAATCAGGAACATTTAATGTATCTTTCCCTTATTCTGTATAGTATTGTTCATTCCCTTAAGAAGTTAATGTTGTAATGTAAAGTAATTTTTTTATAAGATGATTAAAGTAATTATAAGGTAGTAAATTCCGAGAAATTTTAGAAGTATGCAAACTGTTGTTTAATATATTAATGAAGATTATTTGTAATAGTAGTCATTAAATGTTTAAAAAGTTATGAATTATGCCCTTACTTATTTAGTGATTTATGATGATAATTTTTGAAGATTTTGTGAATTAAAGTAATTAACTTATTGTTTGCATAAAGAAAGGTTAAAGAAAGGTATGAGGAAGAGATAGAGAAATCATTGAAAGATTAATTGCAGTAAATGTTGATTATCCTTTTTGATTTGAATTTTGAGATATTAGTTGATACTGAAGATCATGAAGTAAAGTGGAATTTTAGATTTGAGTATTGAAGTTCTCTTATTAAGTTTTAAGTTGAAGTTATTAAAGTATTTTGTGATTAATGATTTGATGAAGTTATTGATGTTTTGAGAAATGATTTTAGTAATGATGATATTGTTTTAAAGATGATAATTGATTTAGTTTTCTGTTGCAACAGAGGATATTATTTATGTAGCTATAAGGCTATGGCAGAAGAGAGTCTGACCAACTACTCTTATTTTAGATGATTTAGATAGCTATAGGCTATGGCAGAAGAGAGTCTAACCCACTACTCTTATTTGGTTTTGCCTTGCGGTTGACATTGGTCTCGTCAAAACTTCCTTACCGGTTTAGTCCAGAATGGTCAGATTTCCTAGGAAACGCCATTTGTAAGGCCGCTGAGAAGAACTAGGATGGTGAGTAAAGCGCTTAACTCACGCATACTACTTCGGGGCAAGTTGATTTTTTTTTTTGTAATTATTTTATGCTGTTGATAATGATTAAACTGATCAAAGGTTTTAGGTGAATAGTTTTTATGAAAAGAAATCCATGGTATTAAATTTTTGAGAACTTTGAAATGAATAGAGTAATTAAGTAATGAAAAGAATGAGAAATGTTGAAATTTGAGAGGAATGCTGGGAAGTTAAGATCTTATGCGAAAGATCTCGGAATAAATTTAGTAATTTTTTTTTTTTGCTTTAACGTAATTTTTCTTGTTTTTCTATTTAGTATCCCGTTCCTGATTAAAGATTCTTGTAAATATGTAAATATAGGTTTAAGTTTGATAACTATTGCCGAAGTTCTAATATTATCGAAAAGTAAATAATTCAAGTAGACTTAATGCGTATATTGTTTATATTAGAATTAGTTAGAATAAGTATGAAATAATCTATCCTTTTATTAAAGAAGTTGAAATCTTAAAGAGGGGGTAATGTAAACTTTTTCGTTTTTTCATTCCAACTTACTTTATAAAAGAACAGATTATAGAAGTTACCCTTAAATTTAGACTTTTAGTATAACTATTATATTATCATTTTATGTACAAATATTGACGCTGTCTTATTATTTAAGTTACCCATATAATGAAGCTTTAAGATGTTTCCATAAAAGAATCTATTTTATTATTTATAATTAAAAATACAGTGACTTTATTTGAATATGTTGTAAATATTAAATGTATATACAAATTAGAATATTAGAAAGAATACATTTGAATCTTTTTGAGCTTCGCAATGATAAAGATTTGAAAGACGATTTGCCTTCTTAAAATGTTGCGTATTTGAATCAATGATTTGCCTTCTCAGAAAGTCACGTATCCAAATATTCTATTTTACTTAATTAAGAAATTAGACAATAAAAGATTATTGAGTTAATGAATATGTATATATATAATGTATAATATTATTATTAAGAAATGTTTAAGTGTTTAAAATTAATTAAATAAGCCTAAATTTTAGTTTAAAAGCTTTTCGTTGTTTTCTTGAAGAATTTAAGATTGTGACGTCAACAAAGCGTTGTGACGTCATCAAAGCATCGTTTTCGATTTACCTTCCATAAATGATATTTAAAGTTTTCCAAGGCTTAGATAATTAGTTTTAAGATATAAATAGTAGTAATTAGTTCTTTTCAGTCGTCCATAAAGGAATATTAATGATAAGAATAATATTAGGCGTTAAAACGTTTCTTTTGAGTTTGTATATTTCTTAGCTGTTAAATATAAATTAGTTACCCTTTATTTTCAAGGAAGTACGAATAATTTTGACTTATTTCAATAAAATTAATTTCTTTAGATTATATGAAAAGTATTCAAGAATCGTTTCATTGTAGTTAATAATTTACTTGTTTAAACTTCTTGGACGAATATAAGAGGCACGAGATTTGAGGATTTCAGAGAAAGCAAAGCTCTCTCACAAAGGCAACTGTAGCCAAGCTACCTTAGAGCGACATTAGTCTCTCAGCCGAACCTTAACTAGGACTCTCAGTGGTGTCTGGAGTTCAACCCCTACTCACTCAGTGGTGCTGGTGAGAGGTCCCAATAGATAGTCTCGGCTATCAGGCCTTCTGCCTCCCCCGAACTCAGTGGTACCCAACTCATAGGAGTTCCAGGACTCTCAGTGGTGTCTGGAGTTCAATCCCTACTCACTCAGTGGTGCTGGTGAGAGGTCCCAATAGATAGTCTCGGCTATCAGGCCTTCTGCCTTCCCCGAACTCAGTGGTACTGGTTCCCAACTCATAGGAGTTCCAGGACTCTCAGTGGTGTCTGGAGTTCAATCCCTACTCACTCAGTGGTGCTGGTGAGAGGTCCCAATAGATAGTCTCGGCTATCAGGCCTTCTGCCTTCCCCGAACTCAGTGGTACTGGTTCCCAACTCATTAGGAGTTCCAGGACTCTCAGTGGTGTCTGGAGTTCAACCCCTACTCACTCAGTGGTGCTGGTGAGAGGTCCCAATAGATAGTCTCGGCTATCAGGCCTTCTGCCTTTCCCGAACCCAGTGGTATCTGGTCCAACTCATTGGAGTTTCCCAATCCTAACATCAGTGGTGGCTGGTGTTAGGCTTTTCCCTCCATATATAAGATTAAGTCTTTACCTATTTTATATTTTTTCTAATTTAGTCCTTAGATTTTAGCTCAAGAGTTATTGTTGGGCCTGTGTGTCGAACTTGTTCACGCTAACTCCGAAGTCACCATCTTGCCCGCTCATTTGAGGTCACGTGTCACATTTGTGCATAAAATCTTACCTGAAGTACTACGCTACCGATTATGTCTTACTATATTGCCTGTTTGTGTTAAATAAAGTATTATGTTCAATAAAATCATTGTTAACTAAAAGGTTTTCTTACTCGGGGGGGGGGGGGGGGGGGGGGGGGGGGCTGTCACCTGGAAAATTGTCTGTCTTAATATTAATAATTACAATATAATTAATATATATAATATTATATATGGTATATACATGTTTTTCATTAAAATGAAGATTTTCCTCTATTATATATTTTTATTTGATATATATATATAATAATATATATATAATTATATATATATATATATATATATATTATATATTATATATATATATATATAATAATTTATATATATATTATATATATAATATATATATATATAAATATATATATATAATATAATAATATCACTAATTTTATATATATATATATATTATATATATCTACCCTATATATATAATATATATATAATAATATAGTATATATATTATCTATTATATATAATATACAGTATATATATTATATATATATATATAATAATAATATATATATATGTTATATATATATATATATATATACTATTATATATATATATATATATTATATATATATAATATATATCTATATATATTTATATATTTTTCATATAATATTATAAATATATATATATTATATATATATATATATATATATATATAATATTATTATATATATAATATATATATTATATTATACTATATATATTATATAAAATTACGCTCAATGTTGTCAATTAAGATTAAGATTAACAAATCTTTAGAAAGAAGGAAGTTTTTGTCCAACGTAGGCTGGTTCCCACCACATTCACAACGAAGCATTCTCAATAGAGTAAAAATAATTTTCAATTATCCCACACCCTGAGTGAATAAAACGGTCGCATCTTCCTGTCTGTTGAAACTATTCAAATCTGTAAAGGAACCTCGCAGGGGCCAGTCTCAAACTGGTTCATACACTTCATTTGGTGGCTTGCATTCTCTTAGAAAGACTAAATATATATATATATACTATATTATATATTTATAATATAATTATAGTATATATATATTATATATATATAATATATTATATATATATATTATATATTATATATATATATATAATCTATATATATATATGAGTAGTAGCAACCACAGAAGTCGATAATGCTGGAACTGGGTTCCAGGACCCTCAGCGTCTTTTCTGGGTCATTTTCCAGGACCTACCCTGCGGGAGCTACGTTGCTGGGTACTTTTCATGTCTGCCGTTTTGTCCTAGGGGACTGCCACCAGGGGGTTCAAAATTCCTGTACTTTCGCCATGTACGTGCGTGAGTGTGTTTATTCCTGACCATGTGCTCATGTACTTTCATGAGCGTTTTTCACCATACCCCCCTTTGTTCATCCCCAATCTTCCTTTCTTCTATGCTATGACGTCATCACAAGTGCTCATTTACGTAGCTGAAGGTGTTTATGCAGGTGTTAATGCTGTTCGTATGACGTCATCACTCAGCTACTATCATGAACATTCATGAGTGCTCATGTACAGTTCATATGCCGTTCTATCCTATGACGTCACGCTATGAGCGCGCCCAGTGGTTGGGTGTTGCAAGACAATACTGCATGCAATATTGCAAATGTTGCAAATAATTGGTTTGCAACACTTGCAACATTTTGCAACATTTAGCAACATTGGTTATTTTGGCATTTTAGACCCTTTCCGATGTCGTCAGAGCGTTTGGGTTCACCCCCGAGGTCCCAGTGCACCGGAGCTGGAGCCAGACTGGCTCCAGACGCAACGCGAACGCACCCGCAGGCGCAATATTACCACGCGCGAACGCAAAATAATTTTGCGGGTTACACTATGAGTCATCCATTTTATGTTTTGTGTGGAATCATTTCAATAAAAACATATTTTTACTGACCTTAAAGCAGTAAAGCAGATCCGCAAGCAGCCATGAAAGTCTCCCATGACACTCTCTCAGTCTTTACGTCTTTACTGCTTTACTGTTTACGTCCATAGGGTAGGTAAAAGCGTTTCTTTACCGACACTAGGGACCCAAAGGCGTTGCGCAAGCTACGCAGAAGACCCCCTCCCACCCTCTGTACGTTGCGTATTTACGATTTTGCTTTACGTCTTTACTGTCACAACAAATTAATACAATAATATTATGAGTCACCACTTTAGATATAGGCATTTTATTTAAACTGAGGCTATGAGTCAATATGCTTGAAATAATAAATTTATAGAAAGAATATAAAGAAGAAAGAGAATGATATATATATATATATATATATATATATATATAATAGGCGTGTCTCATACATAGGCTGACATATATAATATATATATAATAATAATATATATTATATATATAATATATTAATATATTTATATAATATATATATATATATATAATAATACTATAGATAATATATATATATAATATATATAATATATATATATATAAATATTATATATAATACTAATATATAATATATATATAATATATATATATATATATATATATATATGTACGGCTAGCGTTCTATTAAATATGTTATAATCATATTAATTATTAAGTAGAACTAAAGTTGAGGGCAAAAGCTATATGATAGGGTAGAAACAAAACTGATGAAAGTTGTGTATTTGTTTATGTACGTAAAACACATCTTATAGACCACACACAACATTGTTTATTCTTTTTTATGTTATTTCAAATTGAAACAGCCAATAGAACGTCTTTCTCCTACCCGTTCTTATTCGACCGAGAAGCGGAAGCCAGTCTGCCACGACACAGAACCGTAAAACAAGACGTGCCCGAGGCCATGCCCATGGCACGCTAAATATATTATTTTTGATAAAATTGTAGGTGTTATTATGATAATTAATGTCCTATAAGCAAAAGATCTCTTGTAAGTGTACATTTAACACAGTATTTGCATATGGCTGAAATAATAAGATATAAAATATAAAAAGAATGTGAATATCTATCTCAGCCAAAGTACATCAAGTACCACACTTGCCCCTTTGCCAATCGTTCAAAAACTTATATAATCTTGGATTCAAGTACTCACGAAAATGTGCTTGAGTTGTCAAAGACAGTCCATATTTATATAATAACAATAAATATTATCATTACATATTTGATCTGCGATCAAAACAAATAACAAGAAGGGAATAATTAAAAAAAAAAAAAAACAATCAACTATTTTTTTATACACCTTTAAACCTTATATTAATATTTTACTCGAGAGGTAGTGACGATGCTTAATTAATTAACAATCTCATCTTCTCCTTGTTACACACACACAAACACACACACACAAACACACACACACACACACACCACCACACACCACACACACACACACACACACACACATATATATAAAATATATATATATATATATAGATATTAATAGATAATATATATATATATTATATATATTATATTACATATATATAATATATAATCATATATATATATATAATATATAATTAATATATATATAATATATATAATATATTATATTATATAATATATATAAGTAATATATATTATATATATATAATATATATATAATATATATATATATATATATTTAAATAATATATATATATATATATATTAATATATAATATATATATATATATAGATATATTATATATATTATTATATAATATATATATATATATATATTATATATAATATATAATATATATATATATTATATATATATATATATATATATATAGCGTGTGTTTTATTGTACTCACAAAACTGTAGTGGCACATCAGGAAGCTAGATCGAATTGCGGTACTGGATAGCAAGTATAACTTATAGGCTAAAAGGTTATATATACAACATATAATAACATATAATATTATATATATATATATATAAGAATTATATATATATAAATAATAATATATAATATATATATAAATATATATATATATCATTAATATTATAGATAATATATATATATATAATATTGGTTGAGAGTGATTACGATTAGACAACGTCGGTTTCAGTTCCACAGACAACATGCTTATCAATGGGTTCTTCTTTCAAATATTGTTATAACTTCCTGAATATTAGGTCCAAGCTTCAATGGAGAATTATCTAATGGTTCTGGAAGCTGTGCAGGTTGCAAATTAATCAAAGATAAAAAGCTGGAGCTTTACTCATAAGTGATATTAAAAGATACCCAATCACAAGTTTTAAGATCGATAGTTACAAAAAGCAAAAGCCATTATAATAATATCTCTGCCTTTAAACTATTTGGCAGTATTTAACATAGTAATTTACGAAAATCATAATATATTTCTTAACTAGAAATTATAAAAATTAAATTACAAACCTTAAAATTATTACATGCTAATAATTTTATCTATCACAATTTGTTTAAAATAAATCTGCTTTTATATAAAATAAAAAATTGACGAATATGAAATAATCTAACTTTAAATAAATAATAGCGAAATCATTAATAATAGTTTTTCCAAAAATATAAATATAAACTTGTGATCTCATAATTGGAAAATTATTGCCTCCAGGCGAGATATATCTTGACACACGCCCCTCCTAAAAAGACAAAGTGACGTGTCATCTTTCGTCTTGGGAAGAAACGTTATGGATATCTCTCCTTCGATATTTGTACTGTGCCATCGCTTTCATCCACGCTGAAGAGTTTCCGATTTCTTCGGTCTTCGGGGTCGTTCCTCTGTTTGATCCGTTTCGTTCTTTGTCTCGACTTTTCGACATTGCAGTGGAAGTCATCAAGATGGCAGACTCTTTCGTTCCTGCGAAGGTTTGAAGTTTTCCAGTTCCAAAATCTTTCTTATCCAAACGACAAAGGCGCATTGGTCTGGACATTGGCTAGCTAGAACCCCAGCCCGTTGATTTTTAAGAGCGACGGTTGGATTATCCTCATCCGCATCACTTTGGACGGCAGCATTATTGAGAGTTCATCCAATCCAACATTCAGACAAAGTGACTTTCACACTTTGTCCTTCCGACGTTTTTAGGCTTTTATTGAACTTCTCCTTTTTCAGAGAGTTCTCAAATCTGAATTTGTTTTCTCGACGCAAATGAGCTGTTTCAAAATTAATTTTCTCAAATTTCCCATCAGAATTTTCTGGGGAACAGGTTACTGCAATAAGCGACGAACAACTCTTCACCTCCTTAACCTGAACTTGAGGTTTCCTTTGTTTGGAATCCATCATACATAAAATCAAACCAAGGATAAAATAAATAAGAAATTCCTGAAGTTCAGCCTGTTCATTATCAGATGCAACTTTGATTGCTGCATCGATTTCATCAATTCCATTTTGATTTTTAGATCTCTTGTCGGCTTTCTCAAACATATCGCTGATTCTTCCCAAAGTGGGATCTGTCTCTTGGGGCTTGATTGGTTTATTTTTCCCGACATCTAAGCACCGGTCTTTGTCTGACCTTAATCTCAACGAATGATATGCCGCATCAATTCTACAATTACTATTCTCAGGCGTCTCCGCCGTCACCTCAGACTGTATTGCCTCATTAACACTGGCTTCAAAACAGCCTGAATTTGAGAAGTTTTCTTGATTTTGGAATGGGAGATTTCCATTCAAATTTTCCCCTGTCTTACTATCTTTTGTACAGTTTCAGTTTCATGAGTTGTTTCGGCAACGGATGTGTCCTTGCCGACATCAATTTTATCATTATTATTTTCTGTAGCATTTTCAGCTTCATAAGTAATTTCGACAACGGATGTGTCCTTGTCGATATCAATTTTATCATTATTTCCTAACCCTATTGTCTTCCAGACTAGCCGCCTGGGATATTTCCCAATGTTAAATCATATAACGCATCGTTCAGACATAAAGCTTCTACGTACCCCGTATAGAACGGAGTCTGAATCCAAATTCTTGCTTCAGGGGGTCACTAAGAAGCATTTTTCTGATCTTGCCTGTGAATTGTTGGTTTTTCACAAACTTCTTTTTCGCAATTGACACCACTACCCCTGTATCACGAAGTAGATACGTCATGTCATTTATAGAACCATTTTAACAGGTGTGAGGAATGTCTGACTTCTGAATCATCCTGAACATGACATAGATATAAACGGGATTGATTTACATTGGATGTAGCAACACGCCGTCGTTAACATTTTTGTCAAGTCAACGCGTAAAGATTCTACCATTTTGAATGCTGCTGCAAAATCCCCTTTGTTAATCGATTCATCAATACAATACAGCCGGATGTCGTGCACCAAAGGGCGTGCCATCTTCCTCCGCTGTCTTTTATCACGGTCTAAACTTATTATCATAAATTAGTGCAATTTCATCGAAATCTTCTTTCCATTTGGGCCAGAATTACAAGCGCTGGGAATCGTGGCCGGACTTTGTGGCATATTCCACCAAACGTTTGCGGTTTGGCGATTGAGTATTATGACTTTGTATTTCCTCGTTACTTCGATTGTCACATAAAAGGTTCAAATGTCTTCCCTTTTGGAACAAAGGTTCTTACCCTTTGCTTGAAGAAATCTATCCGCGCGAGAAGCGATGTCATTTAAACTATAGAGTCCTGTCTCTCTAAGATGAAACAAGCTAAGTCCTTTGACAACAGTGAGAAATTGATCAACCAACATAAGATCGGTTAAACCTTGATAATCTTGGTTAAACTTGAGAGCTTTCACACCACCTTAACAGATATGATTTAATCTGATTCAGTAATTGTAATGGGCCCTCATCTGTTTTGGGCTGCTTCCTAAACTTTAAAAGCCCTGTAACCATCTTCGGTCATATTGAACTGGATAAGGAGGGCTTCCTTTAAGCTAGGAAAAATCATTAGCTAAGTTGGGAGGCAACTTGCTATAAACTGAAAAAGCACGTCCAGTTAGAAGCACACTTAAATAGAGAGCCATAAACTGCGATCCCAATTAAAAGATGTCGCATAGCTCCAAAATTGGATGTATGCATCCATTTCGTCCCTTGATTCGAACGAACGGGCCATATTCGGTACCTTAACATTGGTCGATGGAGATACATTGCTTTAATGGACGGACGATTGAGACTGATGGGACAGTCGTATTTTTTCCAATTCAAAGTTCCGTGTGCGTTCGGCTTCTCCATTTGTTTATTAATAATGCAGGCTTACAATCGTCTTCTTTCTTGAGTTGAGCATCTTCTTTCTTGAGTTGAGCCCATTCTTGAGTTGAGCATTTCTTTCAGCTTCTTCTTTCTTAGTTGAGCATTCCTTCAGCTTCCTCTTTCTTGAGTTCATCCTTTCAGCTCTTTCTAATCAGCAATCCTCTCTTCTTGTAGTCCTTCTCTTTCTTTCTTTGATGCAATTCGAGAGACTCTTTTGACTTTACGGCCTAATCTTTAAGCCAATCTGCACCAGGATTAGTCCATTATTATTGTCGACAAAGAAGAGAAGAGACCGTGAAGAATAAAAGAGAGGTGAGTATCTAAATTCAGCAAGTGTGATGAAGAAATAATGTCAAGATATATTCCTTCTCGGACAAGGCCACCCAAAAACGTTCGAGATATTTTATCGAAGAGGACACGGGTTCAGTTCCAATAAATATTTTCTGTTGTTCTAGGCTTAAACTTTTCAAATCTTTTATATTTTGCATGAATATTAAGTCCAAGCTTCAATGAGAATATCTAATGGTTCTGGAAAAAGCTGTGCAGGTTTGCAAATTAATCAAAATAAAAGTTGATATTTTTACTCGTAAAAATATTTAAAGATATCCCAATCACAAGTTTAAAGAAAGTACAAAAAGCAAAAAGCCATTATAATAATATCTCTGCCTTAAATAATATTTGGCAGTATTTAACATATTAGTAATTTACGAAAATCATAATATTTCTCAAACCAAGATGAGTCTAAAATTCATACAAACCTAACATATTACATGCTAATAATTTTATCTATCACAATTTGTCTAAAATAAATCTGATTTTCTAGAGGTAATAAAAAGGAGAAGACAATGAAAAATCTAAATTTAAAATAACTAATACCAAAACATGTAATATTTTTCCCAAAATTATAAATAAACTTGTGGATCTCAAAATTGCGAAATTATGGCCTTCAGGCAAGATATTATCTTGTCATACATATATATATAATATATATAATAATATATATATATATATATAAGTATATATAATATATATATATATAATAAATATAATATATATATATATATATATATATATATAATATATATATATATATATATTTATATATATCTTACTATAATAAAATTATTTATTAGTTATAATGGATTGACTGGATATGAGCTAATAATTATTATATATTATATTATTAATATTTATATAATAGTGATAAATAAAATAATTAATATTTATCAAATACCTAAAATATATAATAATAATAGTATAAATATAGATATTAAATATATTAATTAATATTGATAAATGAGAAAAGCATATTTGTGTTCATGAAATATAATATGATTTTCTAATAAGTTTTACTTGAGCTGTTTAAGAATAAATATCAAATAATATTGATATGGTTTAGAAGCGTTAAAATAATATAATACGAATGGTTAAAACAATTCATGAGATAAAGGTTCGGTGACTACCAATTAATATATAATTTAAGGATGAAAAGTAGAGAGTGAAGAATAAACTACAAAAAAATAAATATAATAAAGTAATATACAAATGCAAAAAAAAAAAGAAAAATAATCATAATTTATAGAAAACTATACTGTAAATGGACGGCATAATTTTCATATCATATGGCTGGATTTATCAGAGCAAATATATATATAAAGAAAATAATTTATTAACATATATTATTTTTGGTATAACTAATATCACTCTCTCTTTGGTTATTAATTACATTTAATTAATTCTTAGTTAGTTATTATCAAAACCGAATTTAAACCTAAAAAATAAAAAAATTTTAATAATCAATAAAAAAAAATAAGTACCTTATTTTGTATAATATTATAATTCATATAAGAGTTTTTAAATTAATATGGACCTAGAATAGAAGCTTACCTAGTAAATTTTCCATAAGAGACTACGATTATATATTTGGTTTTCTTCGTAGGAATAATATAGGAAGAGAGGCGGTACTATAATTTAAATTTTATTGACTTTTTATTATATTTTACTAAAGAACTATCCTACCACACAGTTAGTAAGTGAGTCATGGAAAAAATATCAGAATAATACTCGGGGTATCACAGGAAAGATCGACGAAATAGGATGTCTCTGGGGAGGTATATTCCAAAAATGGCTTCTAATCGCATCATATGGAGATCTTCGAGAGGAAAATCGATACCGTTTAGGCTGTTAAGAATGGAACTATGCAAGAACTTAAGATTCCCATACCCCTCCGGGGAGGGTCTTCTTTTTGTACCATGAAGCAGAAGATAATTAACTCTTCATTGAATATTATTCCCTACTATTACCTCCACATTGTCATAATTATGCTATCTTTTGAGAATAGATATAATAGTAGGGAGGTTTACGTAGAATATATTGTGCGGCTGGTTATTTGTCTTCTCTTCCGCTACCGCAACATTACCATCTTCCATGTGAAATTTTCTCATAAGATTTCCTATTTAAATTGAATGTATCTTATTTAGTCTTAAGCTTATATAGATATAATATATATAAATTAATTTGTACGTAGGTGATTACTAAAATAATTACTTACATATTATATATAATTATAGAAAATAATATAAATAGTACGGTCTACCTCAATATATTAAATAAACTATAATTCTCGGTTGCTCGATTCCATTATATATATATATACGGTCAGGTCGTCAGGCCTTATTAATCGAGCCCAATAAGCCTATCATTTTTTTGCCCTTCTGGTTTTCTTTCGCTTTTCTTAGAATATTAATTTATTTTATGACCTTAAAAAGTTTAGGAAACACACGATTCTATTTATTCAAAAATATATTACTTTAAAGTATATAGAAATCATATTCGTACAATCACTAATAATCATATAAATAGATTTTACTTTTAAACTAAGATTTATAAGCATAAATAATATACATTATATATATATTATATACATATATTTATATTAATTATTTATGATAATTATAATTAATATTAATTTAATTATATTAATATTTAAATATATCATAGAATTAATTCTATTATATTATATATATAATTAATATATTTATATTATATAACTATAATATGTTAATAAGTTAAATACCTGAGGTATATTAATAGTGACTATATATGAGTTATATATGAGAGAGGAGAGATATTTAATATATTATATAAATAATTATTATAAATATTATATATATATATATATTTATTTAATTATATATTATTTAATATATATAATAATTTTATATATATTATCGAGTGTGAGGACGAATTACCGAATTACTTTCATGAGGATTCAATAGACTTTCTATCTTAATAGATAATTACCTCAGTGATTTCAGATTATTGAGATTCTTGAATTACTCATAAGATTATGCTTGATTGATAATTATATATTATTAACGGTATTCAGGAATTCGGTAATAGTACGAACAAATTTATTCCTAAACACACTATATAATATATATTATAAATACAGATGAACTTTTATAATAGGATAATCAGAGTTAATTCGGATATATCATGACACTCAGATATAGTGCTTAGGTAATTACGGAATATCGAATTCGAAACTTAACAATTTTAACATACACTTTTAAATAACGTATAAGAAATTATCGGATTATCCGGAGGACTCTTGTAGATTTACGTATATACTACTAGGATTTAATCGATATAATTACTCTAAGAGTCCCTAATATTTTTTGTTTTACTTTAAAATATGACACCTAAACAATAATTACTAATTATCAAATTAATTATATATATATATAAATTAATAAATAAATAATAACTTACATAATCTTTAAGATAATAAATTAATGAGCATATGACTATATTATCATACATATATTTTACTAATTAGGAGCTCAATTAAGCACTAAGGTTATTAAGAGCTATATATTAATAAGTCACATAATCAAAATTGATGCATTTAATTATAATTTATATCTTATTTTGATATTATTAAATTTAGGCATAAATTATTAATTTATCGTACAGACGCCATTAATACTAATAAATATATAGGAGAATTAATGAGTTTTACTATTCTATATATATATATATCCATGAAACACGGAGAAAAATAACTAATATATTTTATTTATGAAATATTTTTTTAATTTTTTTAATAAGAAATTGCTGAATTTAAAGCTAATAACTGGATTGCTAGTATATGGAAATAATAAGCTTTAAATATTTTAGTTAATTAATTAATTAAAATTTTTATATAGAATAAAACTATTTTTATAAAAATATATAAATAGAAAAACTAACTTTTAAAGAATTATAAATAATTCAAATTTATAATGTTAAGTTAAAATAGTACTTTAATAGAGAAGTATACAAAGTATACTATGTTTAGTGTTATTATTAGTGCTTAAATTTTTATTATTCTGAATTCTTTTATAATTATTTATATAAACTTCTATAGTTACATTTTAATGAATTTTAGTTTAATAAGCCAAAAGGATATAGCAGCTTGTTATCAAGTTTAATTTCCATCTTGCAAATTCATAGATTATAATGTACTTTCTGGCTCACATCTTACACGTACCTGGGTTAATTTTTTCACTTCTGATGAAAAGGCCATTTAAGGCTTGGATCATAAGCGTGTATCTTATATATATTTTGTTTCATAAATGAATGTAGCTAATGTTTTGCGTAATTTGTTAATGCATTTGGTGTAAGAGATATAAGAGTCATTATTATTGAAACAAGCTACATGATTAAAGAGATTATGATTAGAGCGGGTGAATTATAAAATATATATAGTGATAGGTTGTACATAGTTATATTATATATTTAGGAACAATGGAGTAGGTAAGGGTCATTAATTATATTAGGTTATATTAATGATAATAAATTGAGTATATTATAGGATAATTTTATATATACAACTTTTATTAATAGGACTTTTGTTTTTTACGCGAGCTTAAGGAATGTGTTTGTGGAATGTAGTTTATTTTTTTTTTTATTATTGTCTATTATATACACAGTGATTTCATTGTATGAGCGAGCAGCAATGATTAGAGAAGAGATTGTATTGAGTAGTAAGGAAATGAGACGGTGTCGTGTATGATCATATTTTATATTTTTATGTTTATTGTTTAGATAAAGATAGTCAGACCGCGAGAAGCATTTGTCCGTTAACAAACAGTTTACTTTTTACCCTGTCTTGTTGATGCCAGAACCTCATGTATTATGAGCAGAGTTTCCGAATAGCAGTGAGTATGGTACCTGGCGTCATTGTAAGTAATGGTGTTGGAGTATCCGAGTTTCCTCACCTGACCTTAAATGGGTGTGTATATAGAGACCACTTTCGCCGGCCCACAATGCCTAATAATCTGATGCATCGTCTATTCTGTCTGTATGGGACATAGTTTTGGGAGCTTTTATTCTTTGTTTATTTTGGCATTTTGAACCCATTCTGTTCATACATGACTTACCCTTATCGAGAGTCTTGTGCCTAGTATCGAATATGCTAGATATACTTTTTTTTAAAATTTATAGTAAAAAAAAAAAAACTGGTTGATTTTTAAATTTTTTTTTCTATTTACAATTTTATTTATGATAACGCCTCATAACGCCTACACCAAATAGACCAATTATTGTGAGTTCATTTCTTTGTCTAATTCGTGTAATCACTTTCTATATAATTCCTTCATTCCTAGGAGAATAATATGTCAGACGCAAAGCACTTTATTTCAAAAATTATTTAAAAAATACCTTGCAGAGAGAACTACGGTTCTCTAGATCAGTATTTCAGCGGAGATAGGCCGATAAGCTAGTGAGACGCTGATCCATTGTGATTAGGCCGTAAGGAGGTATCCTATAATGTCGCGTAAAAGGAAACAAAAAGGGAAACCTTCAAAACTGACAATTTTGTAAACGCACGGTACATAAAGGTCATATATAGATAAGTATACAAGTGGGTGCTGTCAAGCAACCAATATATAGGGCGTCTATAAGATAAATGAAACGTATAACAATACACCAGGAATAAGAGGAGTTACGAAGGATGAATAGGTATACTTGGTAGAAAATATTAATTTTAGATATTATATAATAAGAGTAATATAGTATAATAATATATTATATATATATAATAATATAATATATATATATATATAATATAGTATATATATACATATATAATATAGTATATATATAATATATATATATAATATATATATATATATATAATATATATATATAATATATATTATATATATATATATTATATATATATATATTAGATATTATATATTATTTGAATATAGCCTACTTGTAGTGACGGACTGTTTTTTAATGGTATTTTAATTAATTTTTGATGTATTTTTTCAAATAATATTCATCTGGTGGGCAATAACTATATTATTAATGTGTAAATTTAATTTAATTTAAACTTGATATTAATTTAATTTGTATAATTTTAACACCTCTATTATCCAGCTATGGGGAACATTGTGTGCTAAAGCACACTCTATACCTCAATTATGTAACACTCTCTTTTTATAATATATATTAGTATAAATATATATAATAATTATATATATATATTATATAATATAAATATATATATAATATACTGACATTCATAAAACTTTGTATAACGAGGTTAAATAATTAAAAACTGGATAAAAATAAAATGGAAATAGGATAGGATAGGTATGGACCGTGTGTAGTTAGAATTAAGCATTATATCGTTGTGTATAAACTTTGGGATGGCTACGCTTGTATAGTTAAGTAATATATATGAGATGGAGACAGGAGAAGATATTATAGGATCACATACATTAAAACTACCTGTTTGCGACCTATATATTAAGGCGCTTAACAATTAATGCACTAGACAATTTTAATATAATAGAGACGTTTAAATGGTGTGGTGTATGTTTGTTGATATTATAAGTAAAGAAGACCACCTTGTGAATTAAAAATAATATTGTAATTTTATGTTATGATAAGATTTATATTTATTTTAATATTGTATTATAATGATATAATTATAGGATTATTGATAGATACAATGTTAAGATTGACATTTACTGTAGTTGCCGTAGTCACCATCGCTCATTGTTTTTTTTTTATGATGGATAGGTTCCGAAAGGAAGAATTGTAGTATAAGTAGAGTACATACGATATCTAATTTATTTTCCACTATTTGTAGAGTTTTAGTGTTTGTACTTTTTGTTGCACGTTATGAATGCCAGAAGACCGCTTTGAAATTTTCGTGCTTCACTTAAATGTATTTGAAATCCTCTTATTGGTTTTAGTTAGTTGCGAATTAATACGTTCTTCTTTGTAAATCAATTATTGCATGTTTTTTTTCTAATAATTAAAAAAACTTTTACAAATATTTATTGATTATACATCTGAAGAACAATAAAATCCATTTTCTTGCTTCTTCCAATTCTTTGTTTGTTGTGTGTTTTAACCAAATGTTTTAAATAATTTTATTTTCTGTTGAAATATGGTAATAGTGTTTAATTTTAATTTTTATTAATTTGTATTTTTATAACTTTTAAAAAATTTATTGTGTTCATTTCTGATATTGTTTGTGTAGGAATTTTTTTTTTTCTAATATTGGTATATTTATTAATAAATTTATATTTTGATTTTAATGGTATAAGAATTGGACAATTTTCTGTTTCTGAATATTTTTGTACAGAACGTAATTGGTGACTATTATAATGTGTCGGTAAGGTGATCTTTTTTTTGATTTTATTTGTATTGTGTATTTGAAATAGCCATTGTTTTTAACAATGTGTTGGAGTGAAGGTTTTGTTGTGAGTTAAACTGTCCGGTATGTTATGATATGTCTTTTCATTGGTTAATGGTATCAAGTGAGAATTTGAGTAGTGTTCTTTCGGAAAGTTGCAAGTAAAGAAAGTAGGAATGGTGTATTGTGAAGTGAATTTAGTTTTTAATTATTAAGGGAAGTTTAGTTTGCTATTTTTAATGTGTTTTATGATGGTGCTGCTCGAAAGTCATCAAGCACAACATCGCCATCAGTGTAATTCTGTCGTTCGAGGAAATAGTTCATGTTGTAGAAAAATAACATTGATCGCTAGCGAGGATCAGCTCCAATCGATATATATATTTGTGTTTGAGGGATGAGAGTGGTTGAAGGTGTCCAGGTAATTAGGCTTCCGTAGTTTTGAAATTTTAGTGTGGTCTAAGATTTCCAAGTTGTTCAGGACAATCAAGGCCTCTATAAAGTAATTATCATATATTCAAAAAGGACTATGCTAATTCTTCGGATAATAATCAATTTCTTTTAAAGAACATTTGTTCAAAATTTTGCCTGTCTCAAATAAAATTTTTAAAAGTTTGCAAAATTAAGTTGGTTTTAAAATTGATTATTTGTTTTTATTTATAAACTTTATAAATTTCCAAAATGTAAAAAAGGACTAGGAAGGATATTTATTTCTACAAATGGTTAGGGTCTCTTTTAATGTTGGATTTCCTTCCCAAGTCTGACAATTTTGATTTCTTTCTGTCCTAAATTTTAGTGTGGTCTTTTGTGATTAGGTTAACACTTCCTCTTATCAATTTATATTCCCTATTTCTCCTCTTTCTCTTTTTCTCCTTCTATTTTCCTTCCTATTCTTCTGGTTTTTAACTGACATGACCTTTCCAACTAACTACCAGAAATCTTATTATATATATATATATATATATGACTTGGAGTCGCAAGGTTTCGGTGTTATTGATATGGGGGAACTTAGGTTAACTTACTTAGGTTTATATATATATAATATTATAGCTTATGGATATATATTATATATATATATAAGTGTTATTATTATAGATATTATTATAGATACACGATAATACGATTATATATATATACTGTAATATATTAATTATATATATTATATTAATAATTATATGAATTAGAATATATGTATGATAAATATATATAATATAATATTATATATAGTATATTATGATATAATAATATATATAATACTTATATTATATAATTATATAAATATGTTGTGGCTAAAACTTCTAATATGAGTATTAAAATAATAGATATTATATACTAGTATTAATATATATATAATATATATAAAATATAATTATACACATATACATATATAGTATATATATATAATTATATATACTTAATCATTATATATAATGTTTAATTATTTTATTATAATTGGTATATAATAAATTTATATATGTCATAGTATATACTATATATATAATATATATATATAGTATTAAGAAAGTTAAATGATTATGTAGTATAAGTAATATGTTATATATATATATATATATAAATATAGATATATATATATTATATAAATATATATATATATATATATATATATATATATTATATTTTATAGTAAATATTTAAATATAAATATATATATATATTATATATATATATAATAATATATATAATATATATATATTATATAAATTATATATAATGAATGTGAGTTATATTATATTAGGCTGGGAAGATGATATATACAATAAGTAACGAGTACGATGGTTTATGACTGAGAGTAATGTGTAGTATATATATATAATATATATAATAATATATAAATATATTATATATAATTATACTATAATATATATATATATAGGTAGTATATAATATATCACATATATGTATATAGATATATATAATTGAATAAATATTATATTAATAATAAGATAATATATGGGTAATATATGATACTATAAGCAGATCTAATATAACATTATACTGTACTAATTAGTATAATAGAATAGTAAAATAAATGGTATATAATATATAATTAGGTGTTAAAAGTTAGCATAGGGCATTAATGTTGGTATGTCACATATCAAATACCGGGTATATATAATAATAAATTTATTTTTGTACTTGAAGAGTAATGAGTAGAAGTGATATATGATATCTATATAAATATATAATAATATATAATGAGCTATATATATGGATAATGATATATATAATAGTAAGTAGACACTTAATATAATATATACGTCAGATAAAGGTAAGTATAATCGATATAATACGTAAGACATATAGGAAATTAAAGCAACTATGACAAGAAGAATGTGATATGTTAATACAAATAAGCCACAAGTAATAATACTTAGGAAAAATATATATATAGTAGATTAGTATATGAAATTTAATAATATATAAGGAAATCATGCAACATTGTTTAGAATAAAAATAATTAATATATGGGGTGATAGGTAAAAATAGATGATGGGTCAAACCCAAACGGGATGTTGATTAAGAAATAAATAGTATAAGAAAAGGATAGTGAGTGGTATACTGGTCATGTAGCATTAAAAAGATAAAGGAGCAAGAGGACGCAAGAGGAAGTTACTGTAATAATAGCTATGAACTGGAAGCGTAAGTAATATTGTATTCAAATGTAATGAATATAAACTCTTCTGCGGTATCTATATAATTTTGATGTACCGTGTGATACCTATTAACTGGCACTGACCTAACGATCTATAATTTAAGCGGAAGCAATAAGTGAGACATAGCTTAATGTAATAAGAGATAATAAATAATCTAAATTAGTATATATTGTATATCTAGAGATTAGATATCATATACTTATTACTATATATATAATTAAAAATTAAAAACTATTATTTTTTATCCTTTCTTTGAGTTAACGACTTCCGTCACCTAAAGTTAGATATTTCAATCCCAATATATGGGTAAAGGAAATTTATCAAATCATCCTTCTAGACTTATTATAAATGGATTTAACCAGTAAGATTACCATTTATTCGCAGACACTATCAAATGTCCTTATATACTTTAAAATTATCTTAAAAAAAAATTCACTATCAATGCGTTTTCATTTTATATTATTTGAATATGTAAAATTTCGTGAAATATTATTTATAAAATTTCTTAACAAAAAATTTACTTTATGTACTTTTGTAAATTTAGTTTTAATATTCAAGAATTAAAAATCCTTGACATATATGTCCTAAACAATAAGAATGTTAATATCTCTAAGTTCAGGTTATATTATGTTTGCTTATAGGTTAACTTTCATTTATTCATCTGTTGATTAAGGTTATTTGAATATTATAGTATGCAGTAAAGGATAATGTTCAATGAATATATAAAAATCTATAATATATATATATAATATAATATATATTAATAATATATATATATATTAAATATATTAATATATATACTATATATATTATAGTATATATTATATATATATATTAATTAATATTTAAATATATATAAATAATTTATATATATTAATAGAATGAGTAAAAAAAGCCTTTTAAGTATCAGGATGATATCAGGAAAGGTTCGTTATCCACGTAACAGATAGGTGTTATATCAACTCCTTCCTAGATATGAGTAGATGAAGGAGTAATATATTAATAGAAATATAAATATATAATATATAAATTATATATTAATATAATATATATATATATATATAATATATATATATATATATATAATATAATATAATCATTATATATATACATATTTATTTATAATATAATATAATATCATATATATAACTTAAAATATATTATAATATTTTAATATTAATATAATATATAATTATATATTATTATAATATATTATATATATTATAAATATATATTATATATTATGTAATATTATATATTTAAATTAATATATTATAATATATATATATATAATATTATATTAATATTAAGATAAAATTTATATATATAAATATATATATATATTATATATAATATATTATAATATATATATAATATAGTATAATTAATATATATTATATAATATATATTAATTATATATATTTATATAATCCTATATATTCCTATAGGATCCAAGAGTCAATCTTCCATCCGAAGCTTTTAATTAGCCTATATTTCATCACATTAACACAATATGCATCACTTACCATAATACACTACTAACTTATTATGAACATTAAAATAATGACGAAATTACCAATTAACAAAGAAAAACATTTATTTTTATTTTTACCTTTACACTAAACTCTATATATGATATTATAAATGATTTTCTAGTATTAATATATTTTTGAGTTTTATACTGTCATTGTATTTATTGTTACTAATTCTTAAATTCTTTGACGCATTTGATCCTATTTAATAATGTATATTCTTTTATTTTATTTACGAGCCTTATTTTCCGCTGACAAATTAATTAACTAGTTAATTAGTTTAAAACGTTAATTATTCTTGTATTAACTTATTAAATTAAATGTAATTTTATAATAATGTTTTACATTTACTAAAAATCTGAAACAACAATTTTTAATAATAATAAAATCAATATAATATAAATAATAATTATAATAATATATATATTATTAATAATCAATAATATTAATAAATTAAGAAAATATTGAAATATAGTATATATAATATATTATAATAATATAATAAATAATAATTAATTAATATATAATATAAATTATATAATATGTATAATAATAATAAAAATAATTATTATTACTTTATCACGTATTATAATAATAATATCTTATAAATAATTAAATTAAAAGGTAAATAATAAAATTAATAAATAATATTTGGATGATTCTCAAATCTTTTCCTATCATGACAAATCATCTATTTTCTTTAATATATTTTATGGTAAAATTTTTAAAGTAAATAATTTTCAAATTAAATAATTAATAAATTAAATTATATATTTAAATTAAATAACATTGATTATAATTTATTAAAGTTTTCGATGGAAGGGATTATTCATATGCCATATAAATTATATTTATATCTATAAAAGGAAATAATTATTATTCATATTAATAAACCAATATAAAGTTTAAAACACACGTAAAATGATTCACCATCTAATAGATAATTTAAAAATTATAAAAAATATGAATAATAGTGCTAGCATAAAAAATTATTAATAAGAAAATAATTATATATAATAATCTATTAAATCACTATGATGTTCGAATAGTTCTATAAATAATCAATAATTTAGATTTTAGAATAATCAGTACTCACTAAGACAGTTAACGAAAATGTTATAATAAGCGAATCGAAATCAATGTAATCATTAGAGAATCAAAATATGAGATAAATTAAATATTATAATTATAATAATGCCTTAGAAAAATTGTATTTGGAATTATATTTATTCCACTAAGATTAAGTATATTATATAGAAAATTAATATTATGTAATAAATTTAAAGACACACAATTCAGCGAACAATCATTAAGAAGAGAAAGATAATAAATCTTTGACGTAATGAAATTAGGAGGAAAATCATACTAAATGAGATTTTTTAGATTCTAACTTTTTTTTCTACAATTAACACCGACACTCAGACTTAAAAACCAACTATATAAATAACAATATAATATTATTATAATATATTTTCTAATAATTATATTATACATAATAAAATTCTTCATAAATTTTTTTTAAAATCAATTATATAAAATAACTACAAAAAAATATACTTACTCTAAAGGTGTCTTTTTAAACAATTTATTAAAATTATTTTAAGGATTTCCATTAATATATATTCAATTATCAATTATTAAACCATTATTATTTTTCTAATTATTTTTATATAGTATTTATTATATTAATTATTAAATAATATATTTTTATATTTTCTCATATATTAAATACAACACATAAATAATTTTATTTTATGTTTTTTTGTGATAAAATAAATCATTTATTTAGTCTAAAAATTCACTTAAACTTTAACACAAACATAAATATTAAAGATAAAAAGTTTAAATAAAAAAATGGTTAAAATAAAATCATATATTAAAACGTTTATTATTTTATTCAATTAAAATTAAAAAATATTATTAAATTTTATTCATAATGTCAGGACCAAACCATTCTAAACTTTCTTACATTCACAAATTATACGA
>JABUQX010116984.1:40000-44118 GCA_015478945.1 Trachelipus rathkii
AGTTTTATAGCACTGAGTTGTTAACCTATTAAATGAAAAGAAATATAAAAACAAAATTAAAAATAATATAATTTTAAATAAAAATTAAGTATAAAACAAAATTAAAAAATAATAATCACATCACAAGATAAAGACACCCGCCGATCACTGAAGTCAGTTACAAGTGACTCAATTTATTTATGGGCGTGAGATTGGAATAGAATACGTATTAGATTGACTTTAGGCAAAGTCACGGGAGTAGTGACTTTGATATTAAGCTTCCCTTCTTAGCATTGAATTTATGTGAAAATTATTAATTTAAAAAATTATTTTAATAAAATTTGTAGGTCAATCTAATATACTCTAATATACACTAACGATTTCATCTTCCAATACTCTAAATTTAATCAGAGATTTGAAGATAAAATTTGCAAAGATGATAGTAAGAGAATTGAAAGTGTAATGCAGTTAGTTGTAAAGTATTCAGTCAGTCTATCAGTAATTGTCATCGTTAAAATTTTCTATTTTGTATTCGTGAAGCAATTTATTTAATAAAAAGAATTGATGCATTATTATTTGATTTAATTTTATTAAAGCATATACTGGTTATTATGAATTTAATATAAAGATTTTTCATAATTTTCTTAATCTAATAAAAGCAAAAAAAAAAATATCTAAGCTACGTTTAAGCCCATACAAAAGAACGATAAACGATTAAAAGCGTACAACATATATAATACAGGATACATGAACTCCTATAGTGGTTATCAATCAATGCGATTTCGTAACATATATTTTTGTTTTTGTATTTTACTCCAAAGATTTTTCTATTTTTCTATTTCTTTTCTTGTATAAGATAGCATGGAACATGTTAAGACTATACATAGAAGGTAACATATATAACGTAATAAACGATTACAACCTATTGGACGAATTACTTACTTAAGTACATAGATGGGAGGTTAAAAAACACGACAGAAAAACTCCACATCGTAAGTAATCTTAAAATTTACAAGACTCTAATAGGACGGACAATATCAACCATCAGTAGTAAGTTTGCCATCAACAGAAGAACACAAATCACAAGTGGTAATTGAAAGATAACAATGTATAGAAATAAACCAATGTCGCTAATGTCTACTCAAACTTAATCATGGAAGACATACACAAAAATGTTATCAAATACGAAATGTATGTAAAGACCCTACAAAATTATTATCAATACCAAATAAGTTCGAAAAACTTAAATTTAATTTGTGGAACATAAAAAATTCAATTTTTATGACAGAGCAAAAAAAAAATCCTATTAATACAAAATACAACCTTAATCTGAATTTGTAAATTCAGAATAATGGAACACGGTATAAGATTTTTATTGTTCCGGGTTTTATTTATTATATACGTAATATTAGTTTTTGTTTAAATTTTTATTTTATTTTCTAATTGGAATCTATATACGAATAAATTCAGTGTTCATGAAGAGAATTATAGATGGTTGTAAGATTTTATTTTCTGCTTCTTTAGGATAGCTTTCCCTTCTTTTTGGCTCGTAACTGGTAGTACTGTGATGATAGTACTGGGATAATTTATTACATCCGCGTATATTGGAGTAGAATGAGAAGATAGAAATATTATTTCTTGGATAAGCTTCTCGTGAGAATAGTGAAGGAGTTATTAATTGATAAAGAACTAGTGTTGAATTTAGGGGGATAATTAAGGTTTGAAGCTTGGTGGAAGTTAGTGGTAACAATTCGGAAGGGTGTAATTTTAAGAAATTTTGGTGGAAGTTTTGAATATAACTCCGGAGGGGAATATCGTAAGCGAAATTGTTCCAATACTCTTCAGAAAAAGAAGATCTAGATCTTACACTGAAGGATTCGGAGTCCAAGAATTGTAGAAGGGATCTATTTCATAAGAAAGAAGGGAAAGTATCGGATTCACGAGGGAGGGGGATGACTGCTCGTCTGGCATGAAAACTGCAATCGATAGGTGAAGACAAAAGAATCCGAGACCATTGGAAATTGAGGATTGGTCGATAAGGCAAGGATCCTGTACCGTGTCATCTTCTTAACATTACTTCTTCAGGAGAAGAAGGGGAAGTATCTACATATTCGGATACTCATCGTAATAACGAATAGGTGGAGGAAAGTGCAAGTAGCACCATTATCAGGATAATTGGTGAACAGAGGTGGATTACTATCGATGGCATAGAAGAATCTTCTATGATACGAAGAGGCGAATCTTAATGAAGAGAAGTAGAGACCAGATGCCCATATGGTATGTACGTAGGAGAAGATCATTCGGGGAGAACTAGGAATAGTATTTCTCCTCAGAGAATATGGTAGTAAAACGGATCAAAATTTTGATTTGTAGGGGATTGCACAGATGAATGTCCTGACGAAGGGGAATTCTCTGGTGTGTTTGTTTGATGCTGGAGGGAGTGTGGTATTTGTCTTGGAGTAGAAGGCATATAGATAGGGGAAGTGAAGACTCTGGAGAGAAATAGGAGTCACACTCAACTTAGGTGCAGGATGTGCATCACTCGGTGCAGTGGGAAGACATCTCAGGTCTTCGCTGGTGCAACATGGTGGTTGTTCCATGCCTTTGGAGACCTTGTTGGGTTTCTTGATGTGCAACTCTTTGCTGTGTTCAGTGCCTAGGTGCCGGTTTGAGGGAGCAACTCTATATATTGCCCACATTACTCAGTATACAGCAATTCAATTATAGGTGTGTCCATATCCAATCATCACTGAATTGTTCGCGCCTTGCGTCGGCAGTTGAAGAACGAACCGAATTTAGGTGATGTGGTGGAGGGGACAGGAAAGGTGGAGGAGCACGCGCTAACATTATAATTGTTAGTAGGAACATATATGGGTATTTAACGCTTGAAGCGTAGTGTTGTACATGATGTTATATCAGTGCAGAAGGGGATAGAGTAAGAGGGGATAAAAACTATGGCGCGAGTCGGTCAGTAAATATTAGAATTCCACGAATCTGAGGAGCCGATTAGTTCAGGAGTGAGAGTATAGGTATCGACATTTACGTAGCACTATATGCATTTAATTAGGGAGAGTTCGTTCTAGATAACAAAAGATGAAGATAGTATCCGCGGATCACAGGAAGCCGTCATGAGGAGTCTAGGGAGGAACTAGGATGTGTTTGCTAAGCGCAATGTGGTCCTATCCGGATGCAGGATAGAGACTAGCGTAGAACGTTCCACTATTGTGATCAACAGAGTACATACATATAGAGAAGCGTTCATTGAGTGGTAAAACGCTTATATGAGACCGTGAAGGTCTTGGGATTATTTGTGTATATTTTAAAACGCACGCTGTATCATGATCCATAATAGTCGCCGGACCCCATTTTCTGCTTAAAAAGGAGCTTGGAGGGCGATTAAATTGGGGAGTTTAGACCAGCATAGTGTAATAAGACATAAATCACCTATTACGTAATATGGACGTCGAATTGGGGCTTTAGAGGGAATGTTGGCTGTTATGAAGCAATTTCTAAAATGTTCTTCTTTCGCAATTTTCCAATTTTTTGACGATGCTTAAATATCAACTGAATAGATCTGCTCGCTGTCAGCCATGTTCCTCCGCGTTAAAATTCAGTAGAGCATATCTTTTAAGAGCGATATTTTGGGCTTTATTAAAACGAGAATAATCGCATAATTGCCTAGGAACTCGATAAGGTTAATCTACGATACATTAGATATGTACCAAATAAAGTTGGAGGTGTATTTTCCAATGAGAAAGAGTTGTAAGTATATTTTTAAAGCGAATTAGCAAGAAGAAATATGATACCTACTCAGTTCGTCTTGCTGTTTAGAAAAGAAACATATTGGACGGAGATAATTCTTCTAAAACCGGCGACGAGATTTTTGTTTGTTTTTTTCTCCCTGGGTTAGACGGCACTATTTGAAGACAGGGATGTCGACTGGGGGAAATATGCGGCTTCTTTATGTTTCCAATTTTAAACAAAACTTCAATTAAACGAATTGGGAAGTAATCACCTTCGTGGTCACGTCACAAGTGGGACCCAAAAATTTTTCTGGAGAACAAATGATTTACAGATACTTTAATTGCAACAAGCTTCAGCTATACAACCTGCCGCATCGCAAGAGATGAGACAGGGAT
>JABUQX010116985.1:0-7500 GCA_015478945.1 Trachelipus rathkii
TAATATACTATATATAATATATAATATATTATATATATTATATATTTATTAAATAACTAATATATAATAATATTATATATATATTATATATTATATTATTATTATTTATGTATATATTATATATATATATATATATTATATTATATAAATATATATATATATATTTATAATTACTTTGTATTATTAATAATAAATATAAGTAATAATATATATATATATATATATATACTTAAAAATATATAATATATATACTATATATTATATATTTATATATACTAATATATATTTATAATTTATTAATATAATTTATTATATAATATATAAAGTTATATTTTATAGATATATATAATATATATATATAAGGATTATATATATATAATATATAATATATATATATATAATATATATAATATTTATATATATATTAAATTATGATATATATATATAATATATATATATTATTATATATAGATTAAATATATATTTTATATATAATAATATATATATATTAAATATTAAATATATATATATATATAATTATATATATATATAGTATATAATTATATATAAAATAGTAATATATATAAATATATACTTGATATTCATAATATTTATATATATACTTATACTTTATATAGTAATATATACTTATATTGATATAGTATAAGTAGTTAGGGACGAGTTGCTGATAAAATTCTGGCGATATATAGTATTTATACTATATAGTATATATATAATATTTTTAGTCACTATATATACTTACTATCAAGTATATAATATATTTACTTGTACTATATTAAGTTTACCTAGTATACTATATATTCTTATAACTAATATATATCTATAATATATAATACTACTATTACTGAATATATACTATATATAATATTATTATCTATATTATATATACTATATTATATATATATTATATATAATCATATCTTATTAACTGTAATTAATATATTATCAAATAATCTATATACTATTATATACTATATATACTATATATAATCATATACTATATTCTTTATATACTATTATAATATTATATCATTATAATTATTTAATATATTACATAATATATATATAATATATTATAATATATATAATATATATTAAATATAATATATATATATATTATATATATAAATAATACTCATATTATAATAATATATATATATAATATATAATATATATATATAGTATATATGATATATAGTATATATAAGATATATAATATTATATATATATATAGTGTATATTATAATAATATAATATAGATATAGTATATATAGTATAGGAGTATACTATGTATATTATTTGGATATACTATATTACACATTAGTAGTTCTATATTACATTATATATAATATATTATATATATAATTAATAATATTATATATATATATAAGTATATATATTATATATATTAATATATATAAATATAATAATAATTATATATAATATAATATATTATATATATTATATATACTAATATATATAATATATAATATATATATATATACCCAGGTTAGGGTTTATCGTACCGTCTCAAGTTTGGTAGCCTAGTCCAGTTTTGAATGACGTTACCCGTCGAGACGAGTTAAGTGGCTCTAGCACCACCTCCGGAAGGGGGATGGAGGCACGAAAAATAGAAAATGACATAAAAGATGAGGTCATTTGGTGAGTACATTAAGGAAGGATAAGAGAGGTCGGAGTCAATAGTTGTAGGTCCAAGGAAAAGGAGAAGGGAGACAAACTGGGGAAGAGAAGGGTAATAAGAATGGAATGCATAAGAGAAAGGGAGAAATGAGCCAGAGAGGGAGTTTGAGCTCGGTAACAGGAGGACAGCGTGCTAGAGCCGTGCGGAGCTTGAGGATCTAATAAAATATTCCGTTGCCCTATATTGTGTTCTTATATATGTTTTAATCACTGTTCGTAGAGCTGGAATATGAGGGATAAGTCGTAAAGGGTGTTTGTGTACGCCAATCCGATGGTTTCCCAGGGAAAGACAAAATCGCGTCGACAGAAGGAACTAAGGACAGGAGGGAAGAAGAAGGAAGGAGAATGAGGGAGGATAAGGAGGATAAGAGAAGGAATCTAGAGGTGGTACCGGCTTCGGTGCTGGGCGGTGCCAGGTGCTCGAGGTCTAGTAAATTATTCGCTAGCCACAATACTGGTTCGAATGCATATGATTTATTAAGGTCAATAGAATTGTATATGAAGGTATTCCAAGTTCCAATAGATAGTCTGAGGACCCCCCCCCGAACGATCTCAACTGATAAAAGCAAAGAATGCACGAGCGCAAAACAAGCAAGTAAGAAGCAGAGTGAAGGAAGAAGGGAAGATATCGAAGTCATCTCATGTGGTGAAAAAAATACGAGCTATATAGACGCACCGGTGTTGGGATGCCGTGGGTGCAGGTTAGTCAATATTTGTTTAAATAACACAATACTCGGTATCAGAATCAATATTATATAAGATCGTAGATCTGATAAGATATGTTATTAAAGCTTCGTAAGGTTGTGGTCCAGGAACCCCTCTGTGGGCCGAAAGCCCCCAAAAACCTGGAATTGATGTAGAAGGATGAATTTGGCATAGCACCTTTCTTATAAAGGTAATATTCGGTGCAGCGTGAGGAATTACGTGTTTTTCGCTCATATGGTGTTGGGGACTGAGTCTCAAAACCTATGAAAAATTTTCGTAGGAGTTATGAAATTTAGGAGAACAGACAGAACAGAAGTTCAAATATTTATTATTTAATTTATTTTTAATTTTTATTGCTTTTAAACATTATTCTTATGTTAAACTAACTACATTTATCTCTTGTCATGATCATATACGTATAATAATATTGCGTTCTTTACACAGCCCTACAATTAATAATTCAGTAATCAATAATAAAGTCCATGCCTCCTTTCCACTTCATTGATAATTTCAACATTAAACATGATACTAAAAAATACTTGAGATACACAACATAAAACGACGGGTCATGTCTATGTATTTATACAATCGGTGACGATCCATTATCTAAGTTGATCTAATTGAATCTATTGACTATTGATCTATTAATCTAATTGATTACAGAGTCGTTGTGATCGAAGAAACAGAAGACGTACATGTTATATATTTCATCTTAGGATAAAAGATATCTTTATTTGCAAATATCGATATTTATGTCTCCTAATGTTTCATATTACAAAAATTGCGTTTTATTAACAACTACACTAAAAGGCGTTAAATCAGTAATATATCAATTTCATATATTAGCCCTTTAGTGTTTTTAGGATACAAACAAACTAAAGTCAATTGCAATCGGCTTATAAACATAACATCAAAATTTATTTTCGCTTTTATTTATTTGTTTACAAAATATACATGTGTCGCCTATGAAGAGTTCTCCTATTCTTCTTTAAAGGTTTAGATCTGGATGAAGGATGATAACCCTCTAAAGAAAATTAAAAAAGCTGTAAATCATTAAATCAAACACCATCCATCTACCAACCCCTCCACCCGCACCATGATCTATTGATTCAGGTCACATTTCGAGTACTACTTCTTTGGATAAACAGAGCAAGCCAAAGGATTTTGAAATATCCGTCAGCAAAGTGGGGTGGGGAAAAATTTTATTTTAACTATATAGGATTCGTTTTTTTAATTTAAATTTGAAAAGGTTTATGATTCTATTACACTTTGAAGAGCTAATATTATATTTAATTTTGTTTTTAAAGATACAATTTGAATTTTTCTTCAATCTAAAATAAACTAAATTTAACCGAATATCTTGCTGAGATCCGTTGCTAGGTTTGACGAAACTCTCAAGATTTTGGTGAGAGTGAGCGGCACCCCAAATCGTTTGGAATCTCAAATTTTTCAAGATGACGTTTTATCCCACCTAAGACTGACTTCTCATACGAGTATTCATTCAAACACAGAATTGGTGAAGGTCGGATCAAGTTTGCCGTTTTTTTAGGCATAATTTAGGATATAGTAGTTAACTATTACAATAATATATATAATAATATAATATATAAATATTATAAGTAATATATATTATATATTATATATATTAGTATATAATATATAATATTATATATATATATATATATTATATATATATATATATATAATATATATATAGTAGATATAGATATATACATCAGTATATATATATTATATATATATATATATAGTATATACTAATATATAATAATATATAATTAATATATATAGTATAACTATAATATATTTATAATACTATATATGTATATAATAATATATATAGTAATATAATATATAATATATATAATATAAGATATATATAATATAGATATATATTGTCTAGTCAGAGGTTGGCATTCCACACATCTAAGTCGCAATCACATGCGCATTCCGCAAAATCCTGCAAGTGCGAACTTGTATATAGGAGAAATTGCGGAATTTCTCGGAGTTGCTATGACATTTGAAAAATGTTCGCGGAATTGACAAGCTTGTGAATGAATAAATCATTCTCTCAATTTTAGTCCGCAATTTCGAATAGTCCGACTATGCCGCAACTTCGAAAAATTTGAAATTAATAATATATATAATATATATATACTAATATATATATATCATTATATATAATTATATAATATATATATAGGTATTATATAGTATATATATATATTGAATTATATATAATATTATATATATATAGTAATATATATATATATAATATATACTATATATACTAAATAGGGTCAGTGTTTAGATTAGGGGCCCCTGTACTCTAAAAACTATGAAAGCTACATAAAACTGGAATACATTTTTGAAAATCGCGAATATTTATTTATTGCAGGAAAATGAAAGAAGAAATAAAAATGAAGTGCTATAAAAAAAATCCAAAATAAAAGATAATAAAAAAAGGCTTTTTTAGAGTACAATATTCTCGCGTTCCAGCCCAAATTTAACCATCCAAAGTTCCCCAAATATTATTTCTTGTACAGATATCTTTTAATCTTTTTTTTTGGGGGGGAAAGATCATATTATTTTTCTTTCTAATTAAGCTTTCAAGAGGTTTGGTAGTTCTGAACCCCAAACTTGACTAGGTATGCTCGATCTTTCATACACCAACATACTTAAGGTTATGTCTAGATAAAAACAAAAATATGCTGGGAGAGAGTTACGCTATAAAGATATGGACTAATAAAAAAAAAGAATAAAGTTCATGGGTAAGCAATTGTAGAATTAAGGTTTCCAACATAAGATGGTATCTTATTTTTGGAGTTATTTATTAAAGTTAATAATTATTTAATTTTTTTTTGTTTCCTGCATTAAAATGTTCGCTGAATACTAAAATGTATTCAGATTTTATGTAGTTATCACAGTTTTCTAGATACAAGGGCCCCTAATCTAAACGCTGGCCTATATATAGTTTAAATATATAGACACATTTTTTCTTGGCATTTCAAAATAAATTTTAATATACTTAATTTCTAATTTCTACAACTATGTTCATCTGCAGACCTATAACTCTAAACAATTTTTATTCTGATGTAATTATTGTATCGACTAATGTACAAATAATAATATTGAGTGTTACTATTAATCGACCTCTTATTTACCATTAAAATTATCCGATTCTCAATATCGATAATTTTAGTTGATTCGATTGCCTTATAAAGTTATAATAATCAACATTGACCATTTATTAGCGATAGAATTACCCGATTTGCGATAGCGGACTAGCGAAGCAAAAAGTTGCGGAATTTCGATAGCGGACTGGCGAAGCAGAAAAAAGTTGTGGAATTGCGAATTGCAGACTAACAAAAAAGTTGCAGGTGCCCACCTCTGATATATATATTATATATATATATTATACTATATTACTACATATAGTATGTGTATATATATATATTATATACTATATATATATATATATATATAATATTATATATATACTAGTATATATATATAATATTATATATCATATAATATATATACTATATAATATTGTTATAATAGGTATAGGGCTGGCTTTGCTAAGTTAGGGTGGGTTCTTTAAAGAGCAAGCCACCTCATATAAAGAGGCATGATGATTTACAAAATCATATTGAAATGATGTTTTTATTCCACATAATTAAATATTCAATAAAGTAAAGTAAAAGTCCCTTCTGTTGAGATACTCTCTGTAGGGAATTGCAAATCGCAGCCTTTTCCAGTGCGTTTTCCAAATTTAATCTTTCTAACTCTTCGTTTGCGTTTTCAATCACCTGAAATTCGAAGTCGCAGCTTTCCTTGAAGTTTATCGCTCTTGCGGGAGTATTTCTGTAGAGAGATCTTGAGTGAGGATTTTTATTTTCTTAAATTTTGATCTGACTTTATCTGAACTGACCTAAAGAATCTGACTGCCTGAAGAGTATCTCTCTCGAAGAGTTTGAATAATATGTTTTCATTTCGACTTATGCTAAAATTTTGCTCGCGCAAATCTCAGCATATTTTCCGAACAATAATTTAATTTTTTTTCCTTTTTTACAAGTTCATAATGGAGTGCTACATTACTTCCTGCGCTAATCACGGAGTGAGAAAGTATGTTATAATACTTATACAATAAATAATAACTAAAATACATAAAAATTAAAGTATTTTCAAAATCAAACATATTTAATTAATGGTCGAAGCTAAGTAGACATATAAACTTGAATGGCAAAAGTATACAATAGAAATTTGAAGATATTCAATACGAGCATAACTGGTTACATCCGAAAATCTAAACAAATACAAGTATTTGAATACATATAAATACAGTAATGTTATATAGACAAGAAATAAAAAGTGCAATTTAAACAACAAAGTCAATATTTGCACTTTTATCCGCTTAGAATATAAAACAAACAAAAACCATTTAAAAATGTCGCATAAGAAGTCAAAATGTTAATACATATAAATTGATGATATGAAACAATTGAATTATTCACAGTTAAATAGGCCACATTGATCGAACATTAAATCCAAGGAAAGGTCCAGTACAATGGAGGGTAGTTGAAAATATAAATATTTTAAGCTCCATTTTTAAATAATTTGTGAAAGAAAGACGTTACGACCTCTGCTGCCAAAAATCTCTCGAAGTTTTGCTTGGAAAAAAATTTGAATTTAAGCCGTACACCTTTTAATCTACAAATTAACCTCATTGTAGCTTCTATTACAGCTTATTTAATTTACTTGTATGTATTATGACAATTTAAATTAAAAGGGTATATCAATTTAAGATTATTAATCGCTATATATTCTTTTTCATAACTGGCAAACATCTGAGAAAATTCAATTTGGAAACTGGAAGATTTCAAACCACACTCAGCACTAAAACAACTATAAAGGAATTTGAAGAGGTAAAAACACTTTTCTCACTCAATAGAAAAAGGACCAAATTCTAATCGAAATTCTAATAAATTGAGAAAATTCTAAAAAAAATTACGAAAACGTTAATTTGTCTTTCTTTCCTCTCTCTTTTATTAG
>JABUQX010116985.1:12500-15000 GCA_015478945.1 Trachelipus rathkii
TTGCATTTTTACATACCCTAAAGCAGTAAATCAGTAAATCAGTAAAGCAGTAAATCAGTAAATCAGTAAAGCAGTAAATCAGTAAATCAGTAAAGCAGTAAATCAGTAAATCAGTAAATCAGTAAATCAGTAAAGCAGTAAATCAGTAAATCAGTTAATCAAACAGCCCTCCTATCCTTCTATGATCTATTGATCTATTGATCTATTGATCTATTGATCTATTGATTCAAGTCATATTTTGTATAACATATCTCAAAAACTTTTATTTATTTTGTTTTGTTTTCTTTAAACATTTTGTTTTTACTAAAAAAATTATTCTTTTTATGTTTATAACTTAAAATTTTTGCATTTTTACATACCCTAAAACAGTAAATCAGTAAATCAGTAAATCAAAACCACCCACTCTAGCCTCCTACCATCCATGATCTATTGATCTATTGATTCATGTCATATTTTGTATAACATAACATAAAATAAATTCTTTGCTGTAGCTGTTGTTGTTGAAATGTCGCGTTTGTTGTTGCATTTGTTGCAGTTGTTGTTGTTGTTGTTGTTGTTGTTGTTGTTGTTGTTGTTGTTGTTGTTGTTGTTGTCGTTGTTGTCGTTGTTGATGTTAAATATATTTAACGTTCAAGTTAAATGAAAATATACAACACTTTTTCAAACATATCTCAAAAATATTAATGTTAATTTTACATTAACATTGTAATATTGAAAACTAAACAAAAATATATCTCATCCTAACCTAACTGACATACAGCATTCATTAACAAGGTAACTAAAATTAGAAGTTTCAACTTACCAGCAGAAGTCAGCATAGCAATCTCAATCTTTACTATACACAACCTCACAAAATATTATTATTATTATTATTATTATTATTATTATTATTATTATTATTATTATTATTATTATTATTATTATTATTATTATTATTATTCCATAGATCTCACAACACCAATAACGCGTGCGATCACTTTGCCTCCAGGTCCACAACTAGAACTTTGGTAGGTAAATTGCTCTCTACCAGGCACCTAAACATTACGTAATCTTGTTACGCTCAAGGGTAACCAATCAGAGAACTGTATTTGCTATGCCATCACGGGCAGCCAATGAAATTCGAGGAATGACTCATTAATCTTATTATCTTTTGACACATGAGAAGGGGTAAATGAGATTTATTACTTTGTTCCCAATATCTTTTGACACATGAGAAGGGTAAATAGATTTATTACTTTGTTCCCAATATCTTTTGACACATGAGATGACTCATTAATCTTAATATCTTTTGACACATGAGAAGGGGTAAATGAGATTTATTACTTTGTTCCCAATATCTTTTGACACATGAGAAGGGTAAATAGATTTATTACTTTGTTCCCATTTTGTCCTTACTTAACATATGTTTTTATCTTAAACAGTAGTTTTATTATTATTATTATTATTATTATTATTATTATTATTATTATTATTATTATTATTATTATTATTATTATTATTATTATTATTATTTTATTATTATTATTATTATTATTATTATTATTATTATTATATCAACTATATATGTATATGAACATAACAAATCTAACATACCATACACACACACACACACACACACACACACACACACACACACACACACACACACACACACACACACACACACACACACACACACACAATAATTATAGACACTTTACTTAATACATTAGCCTGGCAATCATCGTACTAACTTACTGATTTATTTTGTTTTTTCTTTTACGTTTCTATTATTCTTTACATTTATATTTTGTTAAAAGTTAGTTATTTATTTATTTATTTTAGTTTTATTTATTTTTATTTTTATTTATTTAAAATAATCTATATATTTTTTAAAAACTTTTATTTATTTTTGTTTATTCTGTTTAAAACATTTTGTTTTAACTAAAATTTATTTCATTTTATGTTTATAACTTAAAAAAATTTGCATTTATACCTTTAAATCAGGGCTGCGGAGCCGGCAAATTTTTTCCGGCTCCGACTCCGGCTCCGGCAGCATTTTAAAATTACCCGGCTCCAACTCCGGCTCCGGCTCCAGCATTTTAAAATTACCGGCTCCGACTCCGGCTCCGGCTCCAGCATTTTAAAATTACCCGGCTCCGACTCCGGCTCCGGCTCCGGCATTTTAAAATTGTTCGGCTCCGACTCCGGCTCCGGCTCCGGCTCCGACCCCTAGTTATAATTCCTTCTCCATTTACAGTCATGAAATCATTAATTCTGATACAAAATTTTGAGGGTATGATGAAATTAAATGTTTGTTAATGACATCTTTATTAACTTAGAATTTAAAACTTAGAAAATATTTTATAGAAAATAAGAATTTTAAGAAATACAGAAAAGGAATCATTCACTTTCTTCCTAAATTTTAATATAATTCCTCTTTGAACGATGAACTGCCTGTACAGTTACGTAATATAATTTTATTATTTTTTCTAAAAAGCATAAAAATCATATTTTAGAT
>JABUQX010116985.1:20000-22500 GCA_015478945.1 Trachelipus rathkii
TATATATATATATATATATATATATATATATATATATATATATATATATATATATATATATATATATATATATATATATATATATATATATATATATATATATATATATATATATATATACTGATATTTGAAGGGTGGGTAGATGATTTGTTATTGATTACTGATTACTAATAGTCTGTAAGTCAATTTTAAGTTATAAACATAAAATGAAATAAACCCCAGTTAAGCAAAAATGTTTAAGAGAAACAGAAACAAAATAAACTGTGTTATGTTATAAATGGTCAATAGTCAGTAGTCAATGGATGTAATGGATCAATAGATCATGGAATGGTAGGAAGGTGACTAGTATTTACTGTTCCTCTTTACTGATTTGGAAATAGCAAAAAATACAAATTTACCCACAAGATTATAAACATAAAATGGAAATAAGTACAGATTAAAAGATAATTTTATAAACAGGGATAAACAAAAATAAATAAAGTTTAAAAAATATATAGATTATTTAAATAAATAAAAATAAAAATAAATAAAACTAAAATAAATAAATAAATAACTAACTTTTAACAAAATATAAATGTAAAGAATAATAGAAACGTAAAAGAAAATAACAGTCATGTGATCAGTAAGTTAGTACGATGATTGCCAGGCTAATGTATTAAGTAAAGTGTCTATAATTATTGTGTGTGTGTGTGTGTGTGTGTGTGTGTGTGTGTGTGTGTGTGTGTGTGTGTGTGTGTGTGTGTGTGTGTGTGTATGGTATGTTAAGCTTTGTTATGTTCATATACATATATAGTTGATATAATAATAATAATAATAATAATAATAATAATAATAATAATAATAATAATAATAATAATAATAATAATAATAATAATAATAATAATAATAATAATAATAATAATAATAATAATAATAATAAAAATAAAACTACTGTTTAAGATAAAAACATATGTTAAGTAAGGACAAAATGGGAACAAAGTAATAAATCTATTTACCCTTCTCATGTGTCAAAAGATATTGGGAACAAAGTAATAAATCTCGTTACCCTTCTCATGTGTCAAAAGATATTGGGAGAAAAGTAATAAATCTCATTACCCCTTCTCATGTGTCAAAAGATATTGGGAACAAAGTAATAAATCTATTTACCCTTCTCATGTGTCAAAAGATATTGGGAACAAAGTAATAAATCTCATTTACCCCTTCTCATGTGTCAAAAGATAATAAGATTAATGAGTCATTCCTCGAATTTCATTGGCTGCCCGTGATGGCATAGCAAATACAGTTCTCTGATTGGTTACCCTTGAGCGTAACAAGATTACGTAATGTTTAGGTGCCTGGTAGAGAGCAATTTACCTACCAAAGTTCTAGTTGTGGACCTGGAGGCAAAGTGATCGCACGCGTTATTGGTGTTGTGAGATCTATGTGGAATAATAATAATAATAATAATAATAATAATAATAATAATAATAATAATAATAATAATAATAATAATAATAATAATAATAATAATAATAATAATAATAATAATAATAATAATAATAATAATAATAATAATAATATTTTGTGAGGTTGTGTATAGTAAAGATTGAGATTGCTATGCTGACTTCTGCTGGTAAGTTGAAACTTCTAATTTAGTTACCTTGTTAATGAATGCTGTATGTCAGTTAGGCTAGGATGAGATATATTTTTGTTTAGTTTTCAATATTACAATGTTAATGTAAAATTAACATTAATATTTTTGAGATATGTTTGAAAAAGTGTTGTATATTTTCATTTAACTTGAACGTTAAATATATTTAACATCAACAACGACAACAACAACAACAACAACAACAACAACAACAACAACAACAACATTTCAACAACAACAACATCAACAACTGCAACAAATGCAACAACAAACGTGACATTTCAACAACAACAACTACAGCAAAGAATTTATTTTTATGTTATGTTATACAAAATATGACATGAATCAATAGATCAATAGATCACGGAGGGTAGGAGGCCAGAGTGGGTGGTTTTGATTTACTGATTTACTGATTTACTGTTTTAGGGTATGTAAAAATGCAAAAATTTTTAAGTTATAAACATAAAAAGAATAATTTTTAGTAAAAACAAAATGTTTAAAGAAAACAAAACAAAATAAATAAAAGTTTTTGAGATATGTTATACAAAATATGACTTGAATCAATAGATCAATAGATCAATAGATCAATAGATCATAGAAGGATAGGAGGGCTGTTTGATTAACTGATTTACTGATTTACTGGTTTGGTGGTTTGATTTACTGATTTACTGATTTACTGCTTTACTGATTTACTGATTTACTGCTTTACTGATTTACTGCTTTACTGATTTACTGATTTACTGCTTTAGGGTATGTAAAAATGCAAAAAAAATTAAGTTATAAACATAAAAAGAATAAATTTTTAGTTAAAACAAAATGTTTAAAGAAAACAAAACAAAAATAAACAAAAGTTTTTGTGTTATGTTATAC